>JADBJO010005858.1:66704-91704 GCA_016801955.1 Conus betulinus
TTCGTTCGTTCGTTCGTTCGTTCAAACATCAAAGCAATAAGCTTTATAGACAAGATAATTTCTACATACACAAACATAAGCACACACACACACACACACACACACACACACACACACACACACACACACACACACACACACTAAGAGCCCATATATACCGGTATTCAGAAACACCAATTCTGTGTGACTACATGTATATCCAATACATGGTAGTCAAGGATCATTATCCAATACATGGTAGTCAAGGATCATTAAAGTATGGAACTGGCTGACATATTACTCGTAAAAGTCGAACAGCTTATGGGTGTATATGGACTGGGGAAGGGGAGAAGAGGAAGGAACATGGGGGGGTGGGGGGGGGGGGGGGGGGGGGGATGAAAAAAGCCTTGCTCAACGTGCAAATTAGACGCCGAACCATACTGATATGGAATATGCCTAGAATAAGATTTTAACATTTCAAAAATTCGCGAATTGGTTTAAAAAAAAAAAAACCTGTTAGGGGGGGGAGGGAGGCAGTGAGGAGGCACCACAGACCGACACAAGGCTTTCCAATGTGCCTGCACATTTAGCCCTACACGGGATTCAAAGTACACAAATATCAAATGAAAACTCAAGGAAGTGGTTTAGACTACAAAATCGAAGCAACAGACATCATCTTAATGTAAGCCTACATTTTGTTTTTTAATTAAGCCCGTTTTTTTTTTAATGCTTGTTTAAAGGTTCTATACATAAACCGAAAATTTGCAATATGTTTACTGAGTGTGTTGGTGGTTTTTACTATTCAGCAATTCGTAAACGGAGTATGTTTTATTTCATTGTAGAGATGTTCCTTATTCCAGTGAAGGAAAGATAACTCATGCGGAAGGTTGAGCGGTCTGTCCTGGGGGCAGTGGTATGAGATGTTCAACATTCCAGTGAAGGAAAGATAACTCATGCGGAAGATTGAGCGGTCTGTCCTGGGGCAGTCGTTTGAGATGTTTAAACATTCCACTTAAGGAAAGATAACTCATGCGGAAGGTTGAGCGGCCTGTCCTGTGGCAGTTGTTCGGACCAGATTCTGACACTGACGCTGCCTGTCCTGTCTCCGCTGAACCACACACAGCCGGGAAACCGGTCTAACGGCTTCCAGCACATGTACACCTAGTCCCGCATTCCTGTCTGTCGGCCTGCAAGACGAGCTGCACGTGCGCCGTCAGTTCCACGTGTACACTATCACTAAAGGGGGAATTCCCCCGCCTGGGGTCGACAACCCCGTGACCAACAGTGCAGACCCTGTTGGCATCAGAAAGGTCACCACACCCAACCTCATTGCCACGTACAACTTTAGCACGTGCACCACAGCCGTCACAAGGAAAGAGGGCGGTGCCCCCACCTGCACCTGCACCGGTGTCTGCTGGTTGCTGTCGGCAACACGGACATCACGTAATTCCCGGCATGCATCGTGTGGGTGGACACCCCTGTATCATCAGCCCCGCGGCCCCTGCACCCTCAGGGTGAGGACGTGGGCGTGGGCAACCTGGGACCCACCACCAGCGTCCTCCCCCCCCCCCCCCCCCCCCCCCCCCCCCCCCCCCCCCCCCCCCCCCCCCCCCCCCACCCCCCCCCCTCCCTCGTTGGAAGAGAAAACTGCCTTGTCCTCTGTCTTGGCCTGAACAAGCATTGTCATTCTTGTATTGTACGCGCTGAAGATACCAAACATGTGTTGATCGTATCTACGAGAAACCCCCAGTCTATCAGTGTCGAGTCTCAATTGTTCAAGAATCATATCTGTCAGTCTGTCTGTACTCTATCCTCTGGTCGTGTGTCAGTCGTTCTATGTCAGATTTCAAAACTGTCACCGTGCCTGTCAATGTTCTGTACCCCCTTTCAAGGCGACCGAAGAGATCGTTTATTTCACTTCACGTGTATGTTTGACTTGCTCCAGATCGTTCTTTATTTCTCTGATGTCGACCAGAAGAGTTGTGTTTGTTCACTCAGTTGTTGCCCAGTAATGGAAGAGTCTGGCCACTATATGCCGTATGAAAGCGATACTCTGTCAGGTGGTGTGTTGTGATCACTATTCTTTCACCTCTTCGTTGGGGTTTCGTCCGGGGTTTAACTCAACATCACCACTAAGCAGAATTGTGCGTAAGGCGAAAACCACGTTGCAGGCATACCGCGTCAAAACAAGCACAAGTACACACACCATAACGGAAAGTCATTGACAAACTACACATTTCCAACACACATTGACCCTTTCTTCCAAGCAAAATCAGTCAGTGTGACAACGGTCACAGCATTCACCCTCAAAACTCCACGCCGAATCAAACGACGAGCAACACGTTACCATAGCAACACAAATTTCTGCAGTGTTCAAACAAGCCACGCTACAGAAGTCAACGCTCACCTGTGCTCGCACAGTATGTCCGCCTGCCCTGCAACATCCTGGTTGAAGCCCACCGTGAAACATGGGCCTACCAATCACGGTCCCCCGTGAATTACGTCCACCTTGTTTTGTTACGGTCACTGACTGGTCACATTCACTACAATGCAAATAATTCAACATGTTACATAAATTAAATCACTCAGCTCAAATAAAAATTACCGCCATGTTTACAGTCACGTGATCGCCCGTAAGAGAGATAGAGAGGGAGGGAGGGAGGAGGAGGGGGTGGGATGGAGGGGGAAGGAGTCGTTTCATGAGAAAACTGATTTTAGCCATATGCTCAAAGATCTCAAAAGGATGCATGGGAAATCAAAACAGACTTGCTGAAGAAAAAAAAAAAAAGTTCTCCCAAGAACGAGAGAAAGAAAAACGTGCAGAAACAGTGGCCAACTTAACTGCAGAATAAGCCTTCCTGTCCAGCAGATACTTAAACAAAATGGTGTGTAGGCTACGTGTGGAAAGAGCAAAATGAATCGACACGTTGAATTCCCCACCGATAGCAAAAAAGGAACCACTATAAAACTCATTCACTTCTGTGCGTTGATTTACACCCGGAGCGAGCATCGTCACAACCTTGGCAATAGATTTGTCACCTGTTGTGAGCACAGATGGTGCGTGAAATTTACGAGCCATTAGCCGGCGAGTCTTTTAAGGACAAAATTCTTTAACACGGCCGAGGTCTTAAGGTACGTTTCACAATGCTGTGATATTAGACGAAAAAAAAAAAAAAAAAAAAAAAAAAAAAAAAAAAAAAAAAAAAAAAATCATCAACAATCAACAAAACTCCCGTCTTCCTATATCTGAACCTCCCTACCATTTCCCTTCAAAAATGAAATCTTAACAACAATAACATACTCAAAACATTTCTAAACATTAAATCAATGAGCCAACTGGGCTCCGTTTTAAGCCTTTAACAACATCTAGCATAAGCAAATCGTTCAATAAAATATTCTTGAAAGATGAATCTGAAACCGTTGAATCACAAATCGAAGTGGGTAAAAATGATTTCAAATGCTGACAGTGCAGAATAACATGGACAGGTGTTATTTCCTCACCGCAGACGCACTTAACATGACTGTTGAATTTGCATCTGAGAGCGTTCAGTCTGAATCTGTAGACCAGGGATGACAGTGTTCGGTTTTCACACATGAGCTCACCATTGCAGGAATGTATATGTTTGACTTTGAAATATTCCTCTTTTCAGAAATTTACAAAGGAACCTCCTAATAGTTCCTTCACATGATTCCAACAAGTTTTCGTTATTAAGGAATAACTTTCAGATAAAGATAAAGGATTTTAACATGCACAGAATTTCTAAATGTTCATTGCACCCTTTTTAGCTGTTCTGTCCGCCATTCATTACCAAAAATATTACAATGTGATGGAACCCAAGAGAATGAGATACTAGTTCCGCGCTGTGCCAAATAATGGATTGAATGACTAATGTCTGCAATAATATCACCTCTTACTTTTAGATTATAAGACTGTAACGCGTCTAAACACAGATTTAGAATCAACTAAAAATAATACCTGAACTAGACTAAAAGGAAGATCAAGCAGAAAATTCAAACCCATCAAAATAGCAATAAGTTCTGCTGTAAATATTGAAAAAATGTTTTCCAAGATGGTAAGCCTTTTCTGCTTTTAAAGCTGGGATTACAAATGCGGCTCCAACCATGTCATTATCTAGCTTAGAGCCATCAGTGTAAATTTTTTAAATGGTCCGGGTAGTGCTCAAAAATATGAGCTTTTACAGAAGCAGATAAAGTGGGACCATCATTTTTCTTTTATATTTGTATAATTAGTATCGAAAAAGGCTGATAGTAGTTCCCATTTAGGGACTGCAGTGAACAGTACACGAGATGATATATCTTTCTTATTGATTCCTGACTCTTGAAAAATGTCATAAGTGAATGTGCCTATTGTTTCTAAAGAGGCAACCGATTTTGCTCTTTTGGGAAAATCCGTGTCTGATTTTACGCACACTTCATCATAATTTGAATTTGGAACTGATGTACTCCTTAGGACATATTTAGATGATGCAAGTTTTATCATATTTTCTTCAAAAGGTAAATATACCAATTTCAGCATATGTTTTTTAATGAAGATGTATATACTGGAACTCCAATGGCAAGTTTGTAGGCTTTACTGTCTATACTTTGCATTTTTTTTAAAAGGTATTTTGGGGCAGAGAAGAATACCTCTTGGGCATATGTTAACTTTGAACGAATAAGTACTGTTACTAGATGTATAAGAGTGGAAATGTCTTGTCCCCACTGTTGTTTGCTGACAATTTTTAGGAAGTTCAGACTCTTTTTAGCTTTCATCATTACGTATTCTAAATGCTCTTTCCATGACAATTTTTGATGTAAGGATTACTCCTAAAAATTTAACAGACTGTGCATAATTGATAACTGACCCTTCTAGATTGAAAGAAGGCAACTCTCTTCGATCGTAGCCAGAGTCGAAAAGCATCATATGTGATTTCTCTGGAGACAAAGTTAAACCATTTTCAATCATAAAACCATTTATATTATCAAGTTCTCTTTGATACAATTTTTTAGTGTAATTTAGCGATCTCGTTGGAGTGCGTTTTTTCATAGTCACTTTCATCCATATGCAGATATCATCAGCATATTGAACCAGTTCAACATGATTGGACACAGATGATGGTAGGTCATGCGTTAAAATATTGAAAAGTATTGGTGCTACTACTGATCCTTGTGGAATTCCCATATGAAGTGGTTTTAATTTTGAGTAAGTGTGTCCTATTTTTGGTCTGAATAGATCTATCTGCTAGAAAAGTCTTGAAATAATTATACATGCAACCTGATAAGCCAATGGATTTTAATTTATAAAGTAGTCTAGAATGCCATACTTGATCGTATGCTTTTTTTGATATCAAAGAAAGTAGCCAGTACATTTTTCCTTCTGGCAAACTGATGTTTAATTTGGGTTGTTAGTTTGGTAAGGTGATCGATGGTTGATCTGCCCTTACGAAAACCTGCTTGATGTATTGGTATGATACTGTTCTTTTCGCAGTAGTATAGGAGACGATTTAAAATTATTTTTTCCATCAGTTTCCCAGTATGTGACGTCAGAGCAATAGGCCGATAACTGTTTATGTCTGATTTTGGTTTACCAAGCTTGTGTATGGGAACAATAATAGATTGTTTCCATATTAATGGAATATTTCCAGACGACCAACATCTTTGTATGAATTGGTGAAGAAAGTTAACAAAATTAGCAGGTAAATGTTTGATTAATTCATTTGATATTCCATCTGGGCCTACTGAAGTTCTTTTATCTCCATTGAAAAAAATGACATCTTTCATTTCTTTTAAGGTGATTGGGGCATTGATAAAATGGCTGTTATCTTCTATTGGATCATTGTATATTTCACTGGAAGATTCTTTCTTTCGAAAAAACTCTATCCTTTACTGACAGCCCTCTTTGCAACTCGTCATGGCAAACATTTCTGAGAAAGCTTCGGCCTTTTGTGAGTTAGAAGGAAATTCTTCATTTTTTATGTACTGGATATTCTGGAAGGCATACTCCATTTTTCATATCCTTCACTTTTTTCCAAACTTCTGAAGATCTGCATGATCAGAAACTTCGTTTTTACAAAAATTTGACCAATACTGCCGTTTGGCCTGTTCGTTTACTCTATTGCTATGTATTTTTGCCTTCTTCATATTTTTGTGTTTTTCTTCTTTCTTTTTGTCTTTGAGATATTCATTAAAGGCTTCTTTCTTCAATTGTTTAGCCTCTGCGCAAGCATCGTTCCACCAAACATTTCCTGAATATTTATTCTCTTTCATTTGATTGCACTTCGGTATTGAAGAATCAGCAGCGTACAAAATTATCTCAGTGAATTTTGCATAAATACTATCTATATTATCCGACTGAAGTTCTTCAATGTTATGCTTTGACAACAATCTTTCAAATTTGTCCCAATCCGCATTTCTGTAATTATATTTGGGAGTTTTATCTTTTACTGAATCCTGACTTACTGGTTTGTCATTTAAACTGATAAACAACGGGAAGATGGTCACTACCAATGTATCCTTGACAGTATCCCATTCACAGTTGCATGCAATAGCTGGTGATATAAGTGACAAATCGATGGCAGACGGCTTATGTTTCAATATATCTGGAATTCTAGTTACACTCCCATTATTGAGTAGATATAAATCAGAGTCAATAACATTTTCGACGAAACGGTTATTGATAGACCTGCCAACAGTGCATTCCTGTCCCAAAAGGGAGAATGAGCATTAAAATCACCCACTATCAACCATCTCTCTTTCTGATCCTGAATCGAGCGTAGCCACTCCGTGTTCTGTTCGTCTGGACCAGTTGGCAGATACACAGAGAAAACTATATTCAAAATCAGCAATTCATTAAATTTTACTCTGACTGCACAGGCATTAATGTTTCTAGTATCTGTTGGAAAGGGTGGCACAATTTGCCTGTACTCCAGAACATCTCTGATATAAATAGCTGTACTGATTTTTCCTTTTTCATCCTCAGATTGGTAGATTGGAGGATAAAAGTAGCCCTTAAGGATTGGGAGTTTCTTAGTGAATACATTTAGAGATTGTAAAGCTAAAACATGATACTTATTTGATGAAAGATGCTGCACAAGATTGTCTAGATTTGTGGAAATTGATCTACAATTCCAGTGCATTATTTGAATATTAGATTGCCTTTCCATTTTCTTCGGCATTTTTTCCCTCCTTATTAACGCTGTGTTGTCTCAACAGCCTTGCGATTAAGAATGAACTCAATGAGATAAATAAGAAATAGCTAACAATACCAGCAACAACAACAACAAAAGATAGTTGTGATAAAATAATATAAAAACAACAAAAATGCACAATTTCACAAAAAGTTGACAACAGACTGTAGATCTATATAGAGTGCTTTGACAAAGAAAAACAAGAAATATGCGAATTATAGTCACTCAAGATGGGATAAACAGTGATCTTGACTGAGATTTCCGCAGAAACTAAATCAACAGGTCTCTTTGTCTTTGGTTTAATACCACTGTGTATTCAATACGTCGAACATGTTGAACCAAGGGTCTCTGTATCCAGGGAGGGGCTGGTGTCCTCTGTAAGGTTGATATTTTCCGGCCTGTCGCTGGTTAGACATTCTCACTGTCTTCCTCGGCTTCTCCCCCAGAAGAATTTTCGAACGTGCCTTCCAACATTTCTTGCCAGAAGAACACTTGACCCTCTAGGTGTAGGATGGAGGTTGTCTCTGAGTGCCCAGTTGTTGGTTGGTAGGTTGTTATGAGAAACAAAAGACACATTCTTGATTCCAAACAGATCTGAGGTTGTTAGAGCATTGAAAACCTCTCGCTTAATTTCCAGTCTGAGTGTGTGTGTGTGTGTGTGTGTGTGTGTGTGTGTGTATCGTATTGCAGTTCTAGTCACTTTTTGCAAGCTTCTTTTGTTGCCTTATCTTATTTTGCATTGCTGACCCTACTCAGGGCGAGGACAGGATGCAAAAAAAAGCACATCAGTGCTTATCTATTATCCTCGTAAATAAAGAATTTTGTCTTGTCTGGTCTTGTCTCTCTCTCTTTTTAAGACTTATTTATCACCAATACAGAATAATGAAATCCTAAGAAATTAGTAGCATGTAAACGGCATCTTTTACTTCACTTCACTTTTAAGAAAATTCATATTATTATATTATATTATATTATATTATATTATATTATATTATATTATATTATATTATATTATTATTATATTATATTATTATTATTATATATATTCCAATGGTGTGTAGTGCCACACTCAGCACCGTTGCAGTCGGCGCACGGTCAAAGGGAACTAATCCTTTTTTTTCAGAGTAAGTCTTTGGGAGAGTTGTCTATTTTTTTTTTTAACCCTGTCTTGACATGCGCACTTCCCTATTTTTAGTTCCTGCTTCCGTTTGAATCAAGGCAGGTGCGAACTTTTAGCAGACCAGGTAAGAAATTGATTTTAAGATTTTCGATACTTGTGTGGAAGATCGTTTATGATAGCATTGTTTAAACAAATTTCGGTTGGTGTTAACACTGATGTGTGACAGAGCTACTTGAGATTATGAAAAGAAATACTTTGGAAAATAAAATACAATGAGCAGACTTCATATTTACACACAGGTTGATTTGACTTTTGGGGCAAATGTGAAGTTAATCCCAAGGGACCTGTGCTTTCAACATAAATTCACTGACTTTCTTTTCGTTGTAAATGTTTCCTTCCCTTTTTCACATTTGCTTTCTATCAACGATTATTACCTCACTGTGTCGTCTAAAATGCCTAGAAATTAAAGGAAATGCCATAGACTCATGATCTGAAATTATTTCATGAAAATCAGAATGAACAGTTGTCTGATAGAAAGACACCCCTTAGCCCTGTTCTCTTTCCTTTTCCCCACATCCTTTCCCCATCTTCTCTACACAAGAAGAAAGAACATTATAGAACCGATCCCACATGCAACAATGCCTGTAAGTGTAACAGATACAGGGAGTGCAGAGTCCAGAAGTTGAACCCGCTGTAATGAATTAAAGTTTAAAAACACATTTGATGCTGATCCAGATAGACCATCACATGTTGTGTTATCTGAGAACTAGTTTGATGATTAGAGCAATGGAGAATCAAATAACAGAGAAGAAAAATAAAATAAAATCAATGTACATGGATTCAATCTGAATTCAGAAAAAAAAAACCCAGTTTTTATTCATTGTATTTTTTTTGTACCACCGCTGCTTCAGTCTCTTTTAGAAGTATCACTACCCACTGCTCAGTCTCTGACTCACTCACAGAGAAGAGAAAAAAAATATGGATAAGAGTTCATGCATAAGATTGAGCAGATATCTGTTAGTAGCTGCATTTTCATGTTTTGAGATAGAACACACACACAGGACAGTAGCCATGCATGGTTTCCATCAACATATGTGTAGAGAGTGATGGCTGGAGAAGTCTCAACAGTCCTATGTTGTGATGAGACCTAATTTAATCTGCTCACACACAATGTATGCAAACACACACACACACACACGCACACGCTTACACACACACACACACACACACACACACACACACACACGGATGCGTACGTTGTACACAAGTCTGCCACCTAGTGCCAGCCAGATGAACCTCTGTGGGTCATTTTCAGTCTTCAACAAATATCAGTATACTGTATAGGACTACATGCATACAGTGTGTCACATCATGTGTGCTTGCCTCATGCTGGTCACTGAAAACCCAGTCTACATCAGTACACCCTAACACCAAAGTGTTCCATGACAGATTAGTTTCCATGCTGTTGTCACTGTGCAGGGCAGAAGGAAACCCTCATCATGACCACCCCAACAACGCCCCACCCGGGGTACCCAGCCTACTATTATGGCGACTCCAAGGCTGGCAGTGTTTCGGAACTCAGCGAGGTGGGGATGAGCATGAAGCGCTTCGGCTCCCAGCCCTCCATCGGGGGTCCTCGGGAACCCTGGGGTCACGCTCCATGCTGTACGGCAGTCGTCGCAGTCTGTACTCCACCCTACACACCGTGTCGGGCATGTCCTACATTCTGCCCGTCATGACCAAGTCGCCCAACCCTTACCGGCGTCCTCTGGACAACTGGCCCATCGCCTTCTGTTCCCTCTTCTTCAACCCTATCTTTGGCGTCGTGGCCATACTGTTGGCTGGTGGGTGGAATTGTTGATAGCACTACACACTAATGAGACTGTCAGTAAAATTTGTTATTTTTGTGAAACATTGACATTTTGGCTGAAGGTATGAAAAGGAGCACAAATGATTTCATGTTTAAAGCCAGGATTTAAGTTTCGTAATGAAACATTATGGTTTACTGTTTAAACCAAGGGAACTGATAGTAATATTTGCCGTTGCTCCTTTCATTGAAGGTGAAATGTCAGCGAATGTTCATCGCTTTCACATCAAGTCATGGAATAAAGTCATCATTTTCTCTTTGTTCTCACATGTTGGAAGTCTTATTGTTAGAGCCACTGAAACAACTTCAAGGCTGTGCTATGGCTGTCAGTTCAGTCTGCTGTACAAAAGCATGTTAAATAAAGACAATGACAAGTAACAAGTTACTGTTCTTATAGTCATTAGTCAAGGGACTCGGACATTTTATCATAGACTCCCCACAACACAGCTTGAGAGCAGGAAGAGACAGCTGGAAATTCAGAGAAGCAGTACTGTTATTTTCCCCCTGTTTTTTTTTTTAAGTTGAGCGTACTCTAAGACCAAGAGCTACGTCTCATTTCAAACAGTACAATTGATGGTGATTTTTTTTTTTTGCCTGTTACAGAACAGTCAAAGATTTACTATGCCAGGTGTGTAGTACCTGCGTGCTTCTTAGTACAGAGTGTACGCTAAAGGTATTCATTTGATGGTTGTTTTTCATGTTACAGAACAATCAAAGATCTACTATGCCAAGTGCGAGTACCTGCGTGCTTCTCAGTACGGAGTGTACGCTAAAGGTGTGGCGGCAGGTGGCATTTTCTGCACCGTCACAACTCTAATCCTCATCATCTTCATCGTCATCTGGAGTCACATCCGTTACATCGGCTACTGACGACGTTTTGCTGCTCCGGCTGCTGGTCAGATATCCGATCTGTTTGTGCTACTTGGTGTATACATGGATGGCAACAAGAGAATCTGTTGAACTGGCGTCTTTGGACATGGTCTTGGGGAAGATCAGCTGAGAAGTATATGTTTTTTTTTGTTTTTTTTGTGTTTCTGTGACGGCCCATTACTGCCTTAACTTGATGTCTTAAGTACTACATTTATTGTACTGTCCCACTAGAATGACCAGCCTGCCCACGTGTCAGTTTCAGACTATTCATTCACAAATAAATGTGTATTATTTTACACTAACCAAAAAACTAATACAATATAAACATAAATCAAGTTTCCAACAGAATGTAAAACAGGACACGCTGAAGGAAAACACTTTTAGAGTGGAAGCATGATCCATTAAAAGCTGATTTGAACTCGTGTTCAGTGATTGCCCTTCAGGACACGAAGAATAAAACCAGTATGTACACATTAAGCTTGTTTGGAAGGTTTTGAGTTTTGTCAAATGTCAAGTGTTTCCATTCATGTCAAGCTATGAGGACAGGAGTTTTTGAACATGGTCAATAAGTTGCAGTAAATGTTGCTGTATCGGGACATCCAACTTCAACCCAGTTCTGCTTAGTTATGCTTTATAATTGATACGGATTGGGTATGTTCAGTTAATGTGTAAATAGTGTAAATAGGTTTTGTTCAGCAACATTTGTTATCGTAATCAAGGTTTCCTTTTTTTCTTTTTGATGGCAAATGGAGTGTAAATGGAAACATGTGACAAGGGGCTGATTTGGGAAGAATGAATGTGCTAGATCTGCTTTATAAATCACATGTATCCAAGTCATTCCCCATCCACTGTGTATTCAGGAAAGTGGATGGATAGCATTTTCATAGTCTTGATTCATGACTACTGGTTTAGTGTTTAGACTCTAGCATACCATACAAGTTTACAAGTTTTGAATATTCCGATTCAGTCTCTGGGAACATGAGGATGGGAAGGAAAACCAGGACAGCTGTTGAGATTGATTGATTAAATTGGAGTTACCAGAGCTCCACACAGTTCAGTTGAAATCTTGTTCAAGTTCCAGTCGCCAGATTTTGGCAAATTAAAATGAAACACAAATGTTTTCACACACATCATTTCAAGGTTGAACCTATTCTACATCTGCCTTTTGATCACTACCAGGGAAGTAATATTTGGTATGGACAGGGTTATGTCCCATGCTAGAAAGCTTTAATTCAATATGTTTTTTTGTGTTATTCTTCAGACACGCCAACCAACCAAGGGAGATGGGTGAAAATGTAATCTCCTCGATGCAGGCAGTTAACAGACATTACAGTGGAAGAGGAGACTTCATTTTCACTGAACAGACATTATAAACCTAACACAGATTTGTGTCTCTCCTTCTGCCTATTTTCAGGCTCAAGTCTCATTGCAGGAGAAGCATATCCAGTGAGTTGAGTGATACACTCCATTAGCTTTAACTCAAACTGATTGCTTTGTCATGATGAACAATTTTGACCATAGTTTGATCAATTCAAAGACTAGCGCAAAATGACACAAACATTCAAGCTGTCCCAGATTTGGTAGTTTATCATGTTTACTTTTCACAGTTTCAAACAAATTTTTCATGAGTGTTACTTGCAGATTTCTGTTCTGCACTTTTGTTTTGAATTGTCACAAAAAAAAACAACACAAAAATTGTGAAAGTATGTGTGTTTTACCTTAGAATGTTCATAAAGTCCATTGGCATGAAGCCCATGGAAAGAGTTAGATGATGTTTTCATTCCAGTAACATTCTGTTTGTTACGTCAACACATTAAGTCCCAGATCCTCACCTGGCACGAGTTTGATCACCTCTTGCAGTGAGTACTGCCTTTGGAGAGTGCCATTTTGTTTGGAAAGAAGCAGTCTGTGACGTGTTTAAAAACACTTTGTACAGAGCGAATATTTCCAGAGTTGACTGCCAAAACCTAGTATCTCAACATTTTGGTGATTTTGACATTTTGATATTAAAAGATCCAGGACATGATGCTCTTTCATATCAATGTAATTCTTTTGAAATACGATCAATATTTATCTAGTTATTGATTAGAACCGTAAACAAGTCCAGATGAACAACAAGGAACAGTGACTGCTGAAACCAAGTGTCTGTTTATGCTATTATTCGTTTTTCAAGAGTCTGCCATTCTCACTAAAATACTGACAGCCAAAACCAAGTATCTCACGAAGCAATGAAGCCACGGTCAGTAAGTCAGGCACAGCAACTGTTTGCATGACAGCAGAGGGCTCTCCAGTCAAGATACTTGGTTTCAGCTGCCCACTTCTTCTTTTTTTTTTTCGCCTCGTCTTGCTACTAGCAAAACAGATTAACTTGCGATCCCTTTTCTCTGCTGCCGACTTACAGGATATGTGTGGCTGTCAAAAATGTCATATCTGCATGTATGCTCATATTTTTCAAAAGAAAACGAAGAAAACAAACTTTTTAGATATTAATACTGAATACACACACTTGAGACTACTATATTAAGTGTGGAGCATTTTTTTTTAAAGAAAACTTCAGTTCCAACGTTATGACAAGCCTTTAAAACTTTCAAAAGTGTTTTCTGTGAAAGAGTGAAAAAATGAGATACTAGATTTCGGCAGTCAACCCTCGATTTGTCTTGAGTTTAAGGGAAAGAACTGCATATATATACATGCGCCGGACATCAAGCGAAAGGCACATGTATCCCAGGACTGAAGCTTTGCATGTGCACAAAAGAAATTCTGTGGTCTGCCGACACTTAAGCTTCAACTTGTCACAGAGCGCAAGCGACGCACCACGGACACAAGTATCATCACATTCAGTGCTATCTTAAGAAACGGATCAGGAAGAGACTGATTCAAGTTTTCATGCAGAGGATTGTGGAACAAATCTGCTCCTGTGTACCACATTTTTGCAAGTCTATTTCTAGGTCAGTTCTGCTTGACTGTTTTCAGTCTATGATATGCGACAGAGTCGAAATGCTATGCCAGTATGCTAATATCAAGTTCTGTATTTTGATGGCGTTAGGAGGAGAGGTCTGTCTGCCTTGTTTTAACTGTACGCAACTGATAAAAAGAATAATTGAGAAAGGCACGTGACAACAGAGTTAGTACTCGCACAAAGACTTATTTTCTGTGTATGCTTCTTGAAATTTGCATTCCATGGTTAGTGATTTCAAGACGCATTTGTTTATTCTTGACCAAGGACATGAGCATATCACAAGTTTTATTTGTTTTATGAGAAATGAAAAATGAAATACATATCATACATACATATCAACGCATGTCATGCATACATATCAGTATATCTCTGTACATATATGCATGTGTTCTACTTTTCAGATGGAGGTGTGGCAATGTCCATATAGTTGATTTATGCATATATTGAATAAAGCAATATTTTTTACAATGTGAAAATATTTTTTAATCTTTGTTTTTCATTCTCTGTATATCTTACATAACCATTTCTCTCTCCATCTCTGTGTTTCTCTGTTTGTACACATACACACAGAAAACTTGGACACTTGTCTGTTTGTCATCAGCAATTTTATTTCCAAGCAAACCAAACCCTTGTCCATCACCTTCCATGCTATGAATGACACTGTCACCATCGTCTCTACCTCACTACCAATACTATCAAAATATTCTGGATGCATGTACAAGTGTACACTTCTACTTTGTCTGTACAACCTTTACCTTATAAACACCTGGAAAGACACTGGCATACTCTGGCTAATGAAGACAAAAATACTGCAAACATGTCTAGAACATTAATACAAAATGAAACAAAGAAGGCAGATGAGATACAGCTGAAGAGAAAAATGTCACAGGTCGTGTTGGAATTAACTGCAGCACTGGACACTTATCAGACAATTCTATACGATTATTGTCCTATATTTACAGGAGAAGTAGTGCTTAATGTGAATAAATGGTACCAATATATCCTCTGATAGCTAAGATCTAGAAACATTACAGTTTACACTGATTCACCAATGCCTCTAGAAAAAAAAAAGAAGAAATGATGTGCTCTTGTTCATACATTTATTAATGCAGGTATCGTTGTCATATTTGAGACTGAGAGAATTTTTAACATTATTACTAAGATAACACAGCTAAAAAAGTAGAGTGGAGATTATATAATCATATCAACATTTGTCTAAAAGAAAAAATATCTACAAAAGGGGAAAAAAAATGCAGTTGGAAAAAAGTTGTAGTGCATTTTGTTTTAAAAAGCAACAATAAGTAACATTAATAAACACTTCATAGTTCAAACAATTTGACAGTGGGAAAGAGAACAAAGGAACAAGCAAAAACATTTTCCTACCTCCCCAAATCAAACAGAAATATCACCATCATTTTTGGATGACTAAGTGAAGGGCCCAATCACCAAATAAAAAGTGTTGATTTTAATTCCCCCTCGTGCCCCAAATGACAGCTGCTTCTACTGTACCGACTCCTTGACATCAGTGAATAAAGAATATTCCCAAACAGTCATTTAGTTTGATATGAAGCAAAAGAGAGAGAGAGAGGGAAACAGAAAAAAAACATAGAATAAAGTATATTTCAAATCAAATACATCATCGTTTAGATTAGTCTCATAGTATTGCAGTGACTAAAACATATAAAGCAAACAAAAAAACAACAGCAAAAATACATGGAAAATGACATCTATACACTGGAATAAACAGATATATTACCGATAAAAGGACATGGAACACATAAGTTCAGCTGTCTTCTTGGGGGCATGTCTTCTTCCCCCCAAATTAATCAAACAATCTCATAATAAACAGAGGGATGAACAGCGTTTACATAGGGCACCGCATGCATATGCATTATGCCTTGCCACTGATACTATTCTGACTGGTTGGCGAAACTGTTTGGGTACAGTTAAAAATAATGTGATTTTTTTTCCCCCTCTAGATTTCGCTTCTAGGATTGAACAACAATCTGATAAACAGACAGGAGGAGGGTGATTCATGTGAAGAGTCTAAAGTCTTACAGGATTGAACAACAATCTGATAGACACGAGAAGGGTGATTCATGTGAAGAGTCTAAAGTCTTACAGAATTGAACAACAATCTGATACACAGACAGGAGAAGGCGATTCATGTGAAGAGTCTAAAGTCTCACAGGATTGAACAACAATCTGATAAACAGACAGGAGAAGGGTGATCCATGTGAAGAGTCTAAAGTCTTACAGGATTGAACAACAATCTGATACACAGACAGGAGAAGGGTGATTCATGTGAAGAGTCTAAAGTCTCAAGTGTCACAATAATGGGTTTTCCTCTTTTAAAATGTGATTAGTGAAATGCCGAAAATCGAAGCTGGTCCTTGACTTTTTATCGGTAGTATATATGCGAGGATTTCACCATGAAGGGACAGGGGAGGTAACCTCCTCACTGCAATATCAGTACAGCAGAGGTCAGGATGATAGGACATACAGCAACACAGACAATATAATGACCATATTTATTTACAGCGCAGACTTGTGCATTCTCAGTTTACATTTCATTGTATGTGGAATTCAGTGGAAATGAGAAAACAAAAATTCTGGATAATAATTGTTTGTTACTGGCGCCAGAACTGTGTAATAATATATAAAGTAATAGGCTGACACTGAGCAGCTTGGTGAGTACTGGTGCCCTGATCTTAGGCAGGTAATATCAATTCATATACTCTAAACCATTATTGTTGATCCAAGTTTCAAGACACAGTTTCTCTTCAAATTCAAGTATATGTAAAAAAACAGAATCTGAAACTGGGCAATCCAACAGCAAACAAGAAAGATAACTCTGGCTACCATGATGAGAAACATGTGCCTGTGCTATGTATAATATAGTGTGCAGATAGAAGATAGAGGGTTTTCTTTAATTTTCTCTCTTTTTTTTTTTCATTTCAACTGCAAAAAATAAAAAAAAAATAATAAAAACACTGAAGTGAGAGAAGAATGTGCTACTTCTAAATAATGGACAGAAAGCAATTACACTGACATGAAAGAACACCAACCCCTAAAAAAAACCCAGCAAAATAACCAAAAAAAGCCAAGAAAAGAAAGGAAGAAAAATGGTAACAAATGAATACACTACAGTCAAGGACACTTGTACGGCAGCTCTGTAACGGCTGTGGAAATTCTCAGGCCAATCCTAAGATTGCACTCACACAGCCAGAAACGAGCTGTCAATGTTGACAAGGATACCCAGCACCATGCACATAAAGCCAATACACACACTCGCATCTTGTCATCTTAACTCCACAACTCCAAATCCACTTGACAATATGAAAGCCCTAACAAAGTCTGTCTGTCACATACACATGCACATCCTCAACAAAAGTAATTTTCCCTGTATTCCTGTAGTCAGCCAATGCTGCGTTTCTGCTGTCTGCAATTTTCTTGTGGTCAGCTTTCTGCAGGTTTTGAACTTGGTGCAGTCAAGCTGAAGATCCAGAGATCTACAATGTGGTGACTGTGTGTCCAACTCTTTTTTTTTTTTTCATGGAGGCTGTTGCTGGTCAAAGCGGATGCTGCCCTATTGAGTGAGATCTTCTGGCCGGCTGATTCTGTGACGAGGCAATCATCATCATCATCAGAATGGGGCTGGGTGGGGTGCTGTCCTGCACGTACTGAATCAGAGCAGACATCACTAAATGTCACTTGACTCAGCAGTCGTGCAGCGTCCACTCTGGTGAGTTGCCTTGCGTCCACTTAATCTCTGCTGCTCCCTGTGAAGTGCTGGCGCTGTGAAAGGGATGGTCGATGGTAGAACTGATACGAGGAAGCCGGGACGACCAGTGTAACAGTAAAACCACCGTGGGACACAAAAGACGACAGCCAAAACAAAAACAGAACAGAATCGTCCAGCAGTAGGAGTGAAGAAGCCACAGGGATGATAATTCAAACAGATCACAATCCTCATCTGTCAATGTTCTATGTCAGCATTGCTGGGTACTTCCAGAGGCATTACAGGCTTGCTGTGCTGGATACAAGGATTCCAGCCTTTCAGCTTGCTCCATGTGTAAGGCGTCTAGCTGTCCGATGATTGAAGGATACGATGAAACAATAGGCATGAAAGAGAATTTCCAAACAATTTCTATGAGAAATTTACAATTCACCACACAGATCTAAATTCCAACTACTTTACATTTTTTAACATTCCAACAAACTAATTGTGAACAGATTCTGCTCAAAAGGATCTGAAAAATAAAAGTTAAGGAAAAAAATGACTGTAGACATTGTAAGCAAAAACTTTTAAAATACCCCAAGCGTTTGTCACTATCGCAAATTCAATAAATGACAAAAACAGGAAGACAAAATCTTCTGTGTATGTTTTAAAATTACATGTTGTAATACCAGGGGCAAGAAAGGCTGAAGAGTTTGCAATTCCTTGTCTGTTTACGCATACATTTGCCCAGTCACATGGTTTCTGACTTTAGAGACATGCAATATAATAACAAACACACAAAAAATGTCCTATGCCATCAACTGTACATAAATTTCAGACATCTGGGTGGTTTGCAATATATAGGGTGCACACCTTATTAGTTCAGGAAAAATCTCTATCATCCTTAAAGAAGGCACTTTGGAATATAATACATAAATTTCTCTATCAACAAAACTGCCATTTACAGTTTTATGCCAATATTCTATAAAGTAAATGAGACTCTAACTGAGCACTTAGCTCTGACTGTCCTGAGCTGTGTAAACACAGACCACTTTCAATGACCAGAAGTCTTGTGGACAAGCTGGCCGACACAGCTGTGAGCCCAGCCCAATCTAACCATGTGCAGTGGCACTTCAACACAAGATGACCCAGTCAGAATGACAGAAATAAAGTACTGCCTTTGTTCAGTCAGAAAACACAACAAGAGCAGCTCACTGCAAAAGGTCTGAAGCTGTGTTAAGAGTTTGACATTTCACTGCCTGGGGTAGGTTTATACACTACAGCTGATGCGATTGCTGACAATGACACAGATTATTTTAGTTCTGTTTGTGTTACAGACACATGACACTAGTACCTTGATCTTGAGTGTAACTGATAATGATGCTATCATTCCAATTGTGTCTTATGATGGACAGTACTGTACAATCACCTAAACTGTGTCTATCAACTACAAGAATGTAAATCCTTTGAAACTTTAATCACCAGCAACAATGTTCATCATTTTAATGTGACTTATTTCCCCTGCAGAGCCACCATACTTATTTCCCTTTAAGGATTGTCGTACTTTGAAGGGAAGCCATTTTGTGTATCACACTATATTCCATGGGAACTAAGTGCATCTTCAGGGTGCTGACTCATAGCTATCACAACAGTGCCGTTGCGGCTAAATGTTCTACACAGTGTTTCAGCAGGCAACTGGCAACTTGCTTTTTTTTTCTTTAATCAAAAGAAGAATAATTCAGAGAAATCAACAGTCAACTATTTTTTGAGGGGGACAACACTTTCCTCTAGAATCTCATAAAAATGGTAGTCAAATTCTTGGAATTATTATCATTTTACATCATCCAATCATTTCTTTGCTTACAATTTGCAGACTTTGGTTAACTGTCACCCCAGTAGATTTACACCGACTGACGGCTGTCTGTGGATCAACACTTTGCAACAGAACTCTAGCAAACAAAAACAAACAACAAACAAAGCCCTGGTTCTGGCAACAATGACATAACGTCATGGCTTTGTCATTGCAAGCACACCAGTGTCTGATTGACGAGATCACAGTGATAATAAAGTACACTACGATTTGAACAGAACAAAAAATGATCAAAAACAAAAAAATAGAAAGAAAGAAAAACTAAAACTGAAGATTTCAGTAACTGGACAAGACACACAACAAAAAAGTCAAAAAAAAAAAAAAAGCAGCCAACAAAAACTATTCCCTTCTTCCACACACAAAAAAACCACCCTGCTCCAAAGTACCATTCCATCCTCATCTCCCCAACACACACACTCCCCTCCTCTTTTTTCCAACAAACCCTTCCTTCCTTCTCAATATAACATAAAAAAAAAAAAAAAACTGGAAGACCTAGAGCCAGGAATGGTCACCGTCTTGTTCTTGGGCGGGTGAAGAAGATCGTCTAGAAGTTCTCGTAGTGGTGCTCAAAGAGAGCCTTGGTGGTTTTGCTGGCGTCCAGACACGCCCGCTCCACGCCTTTGGTCACCCCCCGCGGTCCACAACTGAACACCCCCACCTTCCTCACCTGCACACACATACACAGTGCGAACAGGTTGCCAGGTGATCCAACCATCCACATGACACGCTCTTTCACCTTTGTCAACCTTTCTGGGTCGCACACAACCCAGAGACATGATAAAACCCTTTCTTCTGCACTGTCTAAAACATTCCAGTGAAACTTCGAGTATTGCTCAAAAACCTTTTACATGATTTTCAAATTTTCTGAGAAAACAAACATACAAAAAAAGAATGATTAACTTCGTAATTTAGCTATCACAGTTCTGATGACAGAGGTCCTGTAGAAGCCATCACTATGTGTCCCTGATGTCAACTTCTGACAACTTCTTCTGGACAATGCAGGTCTCCAACAATCCATTCATTCCACAGACGATTCACAGAGTCTCAAGCTCTGCCAATCATGCAGCAGTTCCAAGACCCACACTCTTCACAGGCAAAGCCTTTGTGAAAGGCATGGGCCGTGAGAAACTACCACAACTGGCTGTGTGCAGTCCAGTAAAGCTTGTGACATGGAAGTCAAGCACCTGCTTAGCTTTATTTGGCTAACCTGAAACGTTGATGACCTTCAAAACAAAGTTTTCTCGTTTTCTTCATGTTCATATTAAACCTACAGGACTATACTCAAATAGCCAACAAATCTACTTAAAAAAAAGTTTAACCAGTTTTGCCTTATGGCTATTTTTCATATACTCTGACAAACCTTCTTCTCCATCATATACTAACAGCAAGATTATTTTTGACATCTAAAACTGCTTAAAAAAGGTTTTAAGGTTTTTAATGATTGCAATTGACCCTTTCTGCGTACAGCAAGGTCATCTTAGTTTCTCAGAATGGCTGGTTATCAACCCCCAAAAATCCCAACAGTCCATAACTTTGCATTGGACAGACTAATACCCAGCTCTCAAAAAACTGAAAGAGAACATTCTGATCTTTCATTTGTATAATCTTCATTTACATCAGTTGATGTGACAATGTCCTTTTTTTGTGATAGGCGTTATACACACATATCTATTTATCTGTCTATCTCTCTCTCTCTCTCTCTCTCTCTCTCTCTCTCTCTCTCTATATATATATATATATATATGTGTGTGTGTGTGTATATATATATATATATATATATATATATATATATATATATATATATATATATTCCTATCAAATACTAAGTCTTTCAGGTCACATCAATCAAAGAACAGATTCACAAACAAAAGTATGCCTTAAAGAGCAACAGGCTTACTGTTCTTAAAGAACAAATATATAAAACATTTTCTAGAAGAGCTTTAGTTAAAAATCTTAAAGTGTATGACATCACACACACACACACACACACACACACACACACACACACACACACACACACACACACACACACACACACACACACACAACCCACACACACACACACACACACACACACACACACACACACACACACCACACTACACACACACACACACACACACACAACCCCCCCCCCCACACACACACACACACCACACACCACACACACACACACACACACACACACACACACACACACACACGCATACACATACCATTGGGTGTGCCTTATGCACGGCCGTCATGATCTTGTTCATCTGGGGACGACCGAAAGTGGGTGGGTGGCCTTGAGACCCGTGAAGACACTGACCCCGCCCGTCATCTTCTGGAAGTGCTCCTCAAAGATGTACTGCAAGGTCAGGTCAAAGGTCAACCCAACATCATGAAGGCACCGCAGTGCAGCGAGGTCAATGCACATGGTGGACTGCAGGGGTAGGTGACTCAGTGCAGGTCGTCTTCATCTATCAAGTGCCTGGTGTCTGTATGTCTGTGTGTCTACGCCCAGTGCAATTAGCTTGATCTCAAAAGTTGGCATGACTACTCATAACACATTGGAGACGTCAAGAGCAAAACACTTTTGCTGTAAGTTATAGTAGTCCTATTTCAATGCAGTGATATGGCCACGCAAAGTGATGTTTCATTCAAAGTGAGTCAAAATACAACTCGCTGCTGGTGTTCATACAGATTAAAAAAAAAAAATTGTGCTTTTTGTCAGCCCGAATAGCTGAGTTGGGAGAGCAATAGACTAAAGATCTGACTATCCCTGGATCAATCCCAGGTTCCAACTTTTTTTTTTTTAAAGGATTTAAAAAAGGACGAGTGCAAAGGGGAGGGGAGAGAGGGGGTAGAGGAGGTAGAGAGAGGCGGACAAGTGAAGGGGGAGAAGGGGTACAGGGAAAAGGGGGATGGGGAGGGGTAATGGGGGGACAAGGAGGTTGTGAAGAGTGGGAGGGGGGATGAAGAAATGATGAGGTACTGAAAGGGAGGTGGGTGGGTTTGACAGCCAGTTTATAATACTTTGGGCCACAGATTTCTGAACTTACGTACTGTTTTCCCATGTGTGGTTAGTCAAACTGTGGGGCACCATACAAGATACTTGTAATCAATGTGAGAGCTTAGTACATGATGTATGTAAAGGAGATTTTTTAAAAAAAAAGAAACAAACAGTAATCATAACGATAATAATGCAACATTTAACGCATTAACACAGCACTACAAATCTTCTGAAACCAAAGTGACTGTAGACAAAACATTCACATGCATGTCTACCACTGACTTACTTGAGTGAAAACAAGGAAAAGAAACATGGAGCACTTCATAATACAATAGATACTATATGGTACAAGACACAACATCTGACCAACCCTCTCAAGTACCCCAATATCATCTTCTCTCCTCTCAAAACACTTACTAGCTAACTAATGACTATGGTGATGGCCAAAATACAAATATAAACATACGAACAAAGTGCCAGGTAATGCTAACACAATGTACAACGTAAAGCAGATACATAAATTTTTGACAAAATGTCTTTTTTAGACATCACAGAGAGAGAAAGAGGGGGGGGGGGTGGTGGAAGGGGACAGCCCATTATTACCAGCAGGGCGGTGCGGGTCAAAGTTCTGGAAGAACTGGGTGATGAAGATGTCGATGTCCACCATGCAGTTCTTGTCAAACTCCTCCACCTCGCGCAGGATGTCGATCAGCCACTCAAAGTGACGCTGGCTCCCCGTGATCCAGATGAAGTACAGCTGGACACAACACACACAGTTTGTGTTCATTTTATGTCTGACAGAAAAAGTTCCAAATAAACAGTTTATTCTACAAGAAGTTCTAAAACAAACAGCCCTTCCCAGTTCATGTCAGTCACAGAAAATTCCTAGTGAACAGACCTTCTCAGTTCATGTCAGTCACAGAAATTCCTAGTGAACAGACCTTCTCAGTTTATGTCAGTCAGAATTTTTCCAATAAACAACCCTTCCCAGTTTAGATCAGTCAGAAATTTCCCAAATAACAACCCTTCCCAGTTTATCTGTTTCAGAAATTTCCCAGTAAACAACCCTTCCCAGTTTATATCAGTCAGAGATTTCCCAATTAACAACCCTTCCCACTGAACTCCCTTCTGTTAGGCAACAGATTTTCTGGGTCATTTTTTCCCTCTTTGCCTGTATATAAATCAACTTACAGTTAAGAAGCCCCCCCTCATTTCCCCCCCCCCCCCCCCCCCCATTTAACATTCAACAGGAAAGAATCTTTGAGGGTCATTGTCCATATGTTCCACTGCACATCTTCTGCATATTTTTCAAAGGAAAGTTGACCAAGGTCATAACCTTGGGCCATACAGTTCAAGGCCATGTTCATACTAAACCTGTCCAGCTGCTGCTGGTCAGTGGCTGTCAGCCTGACACAGCAACTCTCGCTCATTTCCTGTGGTTATGAGTGATCTCCCCTGAACAGTGATGAACAGTCTCTCTCCGTCCATCATGAATCATGAGTAATCTTAGTACACTGCTTGTAGCGTTAAAATAAACATCTCTTGATTCATGAGCCTTTTGACTATTTTGTGTGCGTGTGGAACAGTGCAAATTTGCCAGCTGATGCTTGCTGGCGCTGGCAGTGTCTGACGTGAATGGATATCGTCCCCACCCACAGTGGGAGAGAAGAACATGACATGTGCACAACTGACAGCTATCAACTGACAGCAGCTGACTGGACTTTGCACAAACATACCCTTCCTGTGTTCATCGTCTCTGGTACAGGCCACTGAGAGACCTTATTTTCTCATATTCATATTCTGCACATTCTTTTCCCATATATATATTGGTCCTGTTCTTTCCCAACAACAATGAAGATATTCTAGTTTACTAAGATCAGTTCAGATATTTCTTGAGGTTTCTCGAGCAGAAATTCTCCATACCTCTAGTGTGGTGAAAGGAAGTAATGACATGACCTCGATGTTTGTTGACCTGCATCATAATGGATGCTGGAATTAGGGTACAAGTGTGTGGAAAGCTCACTGACTCACATGACACATAGAGAGGATATTTATGAACTGAAGGATGTTAAAATAGAAGATAATTGTATTTAATAATCAGATGACAGACATATAGAC
Source organism: Conus betulinus (assembly GCA_016801955.1). Taxonomy (NCBI): domain Eukaryota; kingdom Metazoa; phylum Mollusca; class Gastropoda; order Neogastropoda; family Conidae; genus Conus; species Conus betulinus. The sequence goes on from JADBJO010005858.1 coordinate 91,391, forward strand.
ACACATGTAAGCTTCATGACAAATGCATAAATACATTCACACACAGAAGCACACGTACGTCCTCCTGCCCTGCCATACATACAACATAAAAAAAAAAATTTCCGCAAAGTGCCACGCCCACTCCCCTCCCTCCAGCCTCCTCCAATATACCCACGCACTTGGCCTTGACCTCACCTTCTGACATTTGACCTTGTAGGTGCAGTGTTGATGGAGGCCATGTGAAAAAAGTCCTTGAGGATGGAAGCGTAGGGTGTCACCCCGATCCCCGCTCCCACCAGCACCGACACCTCGTACTGGTACCAGTCCTGCTGCCC
>JADBJO010005858.1:99204-111704 GCA_016801955.1 Conus betulinus
CTGTGTTGAAAGTAGATCTGTTTGTACTGCCTGTCAAGAGTCGATTTTAAACCCCTGTTTAAGGTTCCACCAGTGTAACTCTGTTACCTCATTTTGACCTTGACGCTTTTCGAATCGGCTCTATAACTGATCAAATGTTAAGTTTCAGCATTACACAACCACACACGCACAACATGACACCCTACTACACAACCCCCACCCCAACATGACCCCCTACCCCCCCCCCCCCCCCCCCCCCCCCGTCTCTTTCCCCAACCATCCCCCGTCCCCCCCCAGCCAGCAAAAACCGTGTCAACAACAGGAGACTCACAGTAAAAACGCTCCGCAAACAGGAAGAGGACGATGCCGTAGAAGAGGATGAAGAAGAAGATGTGCTGGCGGAAGTTCTCGATGAAGTGCTTGACCAGCTTGAGCGAGCCTTCAGGGGCGAGTAGTGCTCCCTGACGGCCTCAAAGATCAGACGGCCGCCTGTTCGCTGCTGCCCCGTCCCGTCCAGCGCGTTGCCCGTGGAGGAGGAGCGGTGACGCATGTCCGCGTTGTCGCCCTGAAAAGGAAGTCATACCACAGTGATTTTTCTTTGATTTTGATGCTGCCCCGATCTTCCACGCCCTCTCTGGGGTATAACTCCTGTCCCAGATCTCCGTAAACAGCTATAGGATTGTCTTGTTGCTGAAGACCATTGTGCGAACATGAGAAGATAAACGGATGCTCGTTCTTCGTTTTCATTAATCAAGATGTTGTTTGCTTTTGCCTGAAGAAGACCAACGTGGTCGAGTGCATGATGTTTTGTCCTGTAATCTGTTTGTCTGTATGTTGTCTTGTGGAACTAATAACCTTTCTTTTTCAGATTTTGTTGCCGAATTTTAGTGGCAGCAATCATCAGGGATGTCACTACTGAACAATTCTAAGGTTGCCATTAACATCCTAATTAAGGAAGACAAAACTTGGCTGTGGTGAGGGCGCCTGTAATTTCCCTCATTTCCCTATCTACAGAAAGGAGTTTTTAAAAAATCAACAAGAAACGAAAAAAACAATGATAAAGAAAAAAAAAAATTATGTGCAAAAACTAAATACATAAAAAAAAAACTGTTTGAAGAAGCATTAACACCACAGAGTGGACAGGTAGCGTCTGCTCTGTACAGTGAGTCCACTCTCAGTTCCTAATCACCTGATTCTAACACTAAAAAAAAAAACTGGTACATGTTATCAATCTTCATAAGAAATAAGCGCAAAGACTTTGTAGAACAAAGACAGGTGACTTGTCCATAAAGGGGAAAGGGGAATGCCAAACAAAGATGGAACAAAAACAGAAAAAATAATAGACAAGAGTCATTAAGCGAGTGACTTAAAAAAGGCAAAGACTAGCACAGAATTGCCGGCGGGGGGGGGGGGGGGGGGGGGATACAAAGTTGGACAGGTATGCTGATGAGGTCAGGTCACACAAACACTGTCCCTGCAGCCTACCCGGGGTGGATATACTCACTTTTTGTTGGTTTTGCCAGATCTGGGAGGCTGCTGCACCTTGTGCTTGGAGACACCTGCACACACACACAAGGCATTCATTCTCTGATGACTTGGCGGCCAGTCTCGACAACAGCGAGGAACTGGTCAAAGCCAAGTCTGATCCAGTTCTTCAGATTTCCAGTCAATACACCAAACACACCATCTCTGAGAGAACACAAGGCTTACAGAACAGTGATCAGTCACTGGATTCATCTGACCGTACACAAACTGGCCAGAGTATTCAAGTTATATCACTGGACTGCTACGTAAATGCCTTCCAGTCAAAACAGACATTCTATTTTCATCCAGATACATTTTCGTAGAAACTATATCTTTTTTTTTCAAAGTTGTCTCATTAGTTTGTGAGTTATAATTCTTACTCCCTCTTTCCAGTCAAAGAAGGCATCTTAGAACTGCAGATGAATCCTGACTCTACCTTCACGATAAAGGAAGCACTGTAAATCCTCAGTTGATATTCCCACGCTAACTTTCGTGACGAAAAAGTTACCCTAGATTTCTCGTTAACAGTCCCACCTCACCTTTCCAGTTGAAGAAGGCACTTTACATTTCCGGTTAACAGACCCACCTCACTTTCCATTCGAAGAAGGCGCTTTCGACTTCCATTTGGCAGTCCCATCCCAGCTTTGTAAATGAAGAAGGCGCTCCAGATTTCCAGTTAACAGCCCCGCCTCAACTTTCCATTCAGTTTACAGTTAACAGTCCCCACCCTTCTTTCCCAGCTGGGGGAGGCACTCTAGAATTCCAGTTCATGATCCCACTCTACTTTTCCTAGTCAAAAGAGCACTCTGAAGTACCATTTCATACACTCACCCTTCCTTTCTTTGGAAGGGAGGCCTTTCAATCTTTTGTAAGTCTCGCGCTTTCTTTTCATCTAAAAGAGGCACTCCAGATTTTCTGTGAACATTCCCATTTTAACTTTCCAGTCAGAGAACATGGCCGTTTAGATTTCCATCCACACAACCCACTCTACCTTTCCTGTTGAAGGTGAAACTCTAGACTCCCAAAAGCACTCCCACTTTATCTTTCCACTCGGAAAGAGGGACTCTAGATTTCCACTAACATCGCCACTTCTTTCCAGTCAAGCAAGGCACTCCAGATTTCCATCTGTTGTTCTATCATACCTGTCCAGGCAAAAATGACACCCCAGATTTCCCGTTAACATTCCCACTCACGGTTTCCAGAAATAGTCCCATTCTATCCTTCCAGTCAAATAAGGCGCTGCAAATTTCCAATTAATAGTCCAACCCTATCTTTCCAATCGAAAGAGGCACTCTAGGTCTTCAATTATCATTCCCTATCTTTCTCGTTGACGAAGGCATTGAAGGTTTGCAGTCCCACCCTACCTACCTTTCCAGTCGAAGGAGGCACTCCAGAGCTTGTCCATCTGAGGAGCAGGATCTGGCAGAAGTCGTCGAAGGTGAACTCCTCCTTGTGCTGCAGGCCGGCCTGCTGAACCCAGGAGTCCACCAGCCTCTGCACCTCGTCCGGCTCCGGCTTGCTCTGAGCCAGCTCCAGTAACGATCTGCACACGTGGAGCACACAGGTGAAGTGAGGACTCCAGGTGAAAAGATGACTGGCGTTTACTTGAAATATTTCAGTCACTTCTGATCTCTCTCTCCTCATCCGTCTAGTGAAGAGAGTAGGCTGGCTGCTGCGGCTGCTTTTCGAGTGTTTCTTGCTAATTTGTCAGTGACTATAGGGGAAAGTTAGCAAGAGCACTGTAAGCCAGTGTGACCGACCGAGCGAACATGTCACAAACTGAGTGTGAACATTGCGACATAGCATCCATTTGACGGCTCAAAACAGACAGAAATCCTTGAGATGGATCCCATCTTCCTAAAAAAAAACGAAAGGAAGTCAAAGAAACCATAGAAACAGGACAGAGGATACAAACCTGAACAGCAAAAAGGGTTAGGACCTTCCACCTGTCAGCAAGCCACCTCTTGAGTCATATCGACAGCCATCTCCATTGCTAACAGACTCCTTCCAGACAGCCCCGACAGCCATCTCCATTGCTAACAGGCTCCTTCGACAGCCCCGACAGCCATCTCCATTGCTAACAGGCTCCTTCCAGACAGCCCCGACAGCCGTCTCCATTGCTAACAGGCTCCTTCCAGACAGCCCCGACAGCCATCTCCATTGCTAACAGACTCCTTCCAGACAGCCCCGACAGCCATCTCCATCGCTAACAGGCTCCTTCCGGACAGCCCCGACAGCCATCTCCATTGCTAACAGGCTCCTTCCGGACAGCTCCGACAGCCATCTCCATCGCTAACAGGCTCCTTCCAGACAGCCCGACAGCCCCCTAACAGACAGACAGCTCTGACAGCCATCTCCATTGCTAACAGGCTCCTTCCAGACAGCCCCGACAGCCATCTCCGACACCTTCCAGACAGCCCCGACAGCCATCTCCATTGCTAACAGGCTCCTTTCCAGACGACCAGCCCACTTGTCTTCACCAAACTGATGAAAGCCTTCAGAAATGAGAAATGTTTCTAGTAAATGCCGATCCTTATTTATTTCATACCAAGTCCGCACTTCTGAAGCTATCCTGTTTAGTCCTGCATCGAGTTACTTCTCTTCCTCTGTCCACAAGGGTGTCCTATGAGGTGGATACTGTTGATATGATTGAGGAGTTAAGTGAGATTAGGTGATGAAAAGGTGGGGGGGGGGGGGGGGGGGGGTGGGTGGGAGCGGGATGGAGGGGTAGTGTGGTGGATGCAGGGATAAAAGTGTGTGTGTGTGTGCGTGCGTGCGTGCGTACGTGCGTGTGTGCGTGTGTGTGTGCGCGTGTGATTGTTTGTGAGTGACTTAATTTTGTTCCTTTTCTTTAAAACGAAAAATGTTGGCATTCTGTTCATCATGTTTTCTTAAAAGTCAGTGCAACCACGGGTTAATCTACAATAAATTGTGTTTTCTCAATGTGTGTGTATGTGTGTGTGTGTGTGTGTGTGTGTGTGTGTGTGTGTGTGATGTGTGTGATGTGATGTGCGTGTGTGTTTTTTGTGTGTGTGTCTGTATTTGTGTGTGTGTGATGTGTGTGTGTGTGTGTGTGTGTGTGCGTGTCTCTCTCTCTCTCTCTCTGTGTGTGTGTGTGTGTGTGTGTGTGTGTGTGTGTGTGTGTGTGTGTGTGTGTGTATGAGAGAGAGAGACAGCGAGAGCGAGAGAGAGAGAAGAAAAAACAATTGCACCCTGACCTGAACATCTGTCCAATGGCCGTCTTGCTCATGACCCCTGACCCCTCGGTGTCGTACATGTAAAACATGGTCTGCAGTTTGTCTTGGCAGGAGCCTGAGGACAACAACACACCAGTATTTTCCACTCACTTCTCACACTGCTGCACATTGTTCTTTGGATTTCTCCTGTCCCGTCTTCTGGACAATGACTGTGGCATTACACCCACATCCACTGTTCCCGTGTGCTTTAGCTGAATTCACCATTGTTGGATCTTATCAAGTCAGCATGAAACAACCCACTGAAACTTTGAAAAGTCATTGTTTTGATAACAGAGGAATTGTTAGCATGCTTGTTTGTTTTTCCCCCGCTTCTTAATTTGTTCAACATCATGAGTATTGGAGATAAATGCAAGAAGTATACTACGATCAGTCAATTCTCAATAAGACTTCGTTTATCAGTTATTCTGACAACACGCTAATAATCATCCATCTTTACGGAACTGTCTCTCTCCATAGACAATTTTTTTTTTTTCTGCTGATCGCATGAATTAAAATTGAAGATGCTAAAAATAATCATTATCAAAAATTTACACAACAATCATCAAAGGAATACTGTGAAAGTGTCTGACAACTTTTTATGTAACCTGACTGCTTTGTTACAATCCTTTCGGGGTTATTAGGTTTGCAGACTCTGTAAAATATGTATGTGGGGAAAACATTGCTCACTACAGGGAAGAAAAACGATTGTATGTGAACTACGATTTACAGCACCACCTAAAAACAATTTCCTGAATCATATTTCTGTGGTGTAGCTTCTTGGGTGAGGCATCTTGTAATACCTGCAGCTGCACAGTTCTCTCACCTTTGGAAAAGAGGACGACGGCGTTGAGGAACTCGCGGAAAGAGATGTAGCCGTTCCTGTCGGAGTCGATGAGGCTGAAGAAATGTTCCACGAAGTCCGAGCTTACCTTGACGCCAATGGCTTCAGCAAACTCCTCCTGTGGAAGGGAGGCAAATCACTGTATTACCGAGACGTCAGGTTGGAACCAGAACATCACTTTGGAAAAGGGAAAAAAAACAACATGAACCTGGAAAGAAATAATCACTTTGGAAAGGGAAAGCAGTGTGAACCATCTCCAAGTGTTTCCGTTGATCATGGACAATGAAAGAGAGGGCACAGGGTATGTGTCAAAACATCAAATCCAGTTGAAATGAAGGAAAGACAGACACCAGCGAACAAAAATACCAACGAACAAAACGAACTAAGACATGGCAGACGTACAACTAACATGCTAACATGAGCATTGTGACATAACCTAAAATAATACGCCAACACAAACATCAAAAAAAAAAAAAAAAATCATAAATGAAAAAAAATTAAAAAAAACGGGGGGGGGGGGGGGGCTTTTCAGGGAGAGGAGATAATATCAGACCATAAAGAGGAAGAGGAGGGGTTTACGTCAATAGCCAATCATCTTTCAGAGAAGACAGGAGACAGTAAGGGAGGAAGGGTGGCAGATTATGGCCATCAGTCAGCAAATCATCTTGCATGTGAGAAAGACAGATTGTAAAAGAGAGAGAAGAAGATGGAACTTGGCTATCAGCCATCATCTTGCACGGAAGAGAATAAGGGAGCAGCAGAGGGGAAATTGTATAACTCCAGTGTGATTTCAACGCTGTTACATGGCTGTGAAACCTGGCAACTGAAGACCACCCAGGACAAGAAACTCGACGCTTTTTGATACTAACTTCCTACGTAAGATCTTGGGCATCAAATGTTCAGACTTTACACCAAATGAAGACGTCAGGGAGAAGTCCAAACAGCTCCCCGTGTCAACCATCGTCTGCAGACGGCGCCTCCGCTGGCTGGGTCATGTCTTAAGATTACCCTCTTCAAGACCTGCAAACCAAGCCATTAAATGGACCCCAGCAGGTCAGAGAAAAAGAGGACGACCCAGGCTGAGATGGCGACAGACAGTGGAGAGAGACCTCAGACTCGTTGACAGAGGATGGAGTGACACTACCAGACTGGCTGAGGACCGTGCATAATGGAGCGCCTTGACTGCCTCATGCGTCGCAAGATGCTGGAGCACCTAATTCTAAGTAAGAGGGGAGCATGGACACTGGGTAAACCCTCTCGCACAACTCAGAGAAAAGCAGACAGGGAGGCAGGAAGAGGGGCAGAAACGGGGGGGGGGGGGGGCGGCGGGCGGTGGTAGTGAGAGGGTCTTGTCTTACGCACCTTGGACAGTTCCACCTCCAGAATCTCCTTGCTCTGTCTCTTCATGTCCAGCTGGGCACTGTCCAGGGCAGGGTCATAGTCCATCTGAAAGGCCTGCAACAAACACGGACACAGGAATCACTTCTGAGTGACCACTGGGGGAATCACGTACGATGGGGGTTTCAAAGGAATTGTGGTCCTTAGTGGGTGGTCAGTTTGATAGAGACAAAAGGCGTGAGTTCCTTCAGTGTTACAATTCTTGATTTAGATTTTGAGGTGTAATTAATACAGTGTTGGTTTAATAACTCTGTGTGTGTGTGTGTGTGTGTGTGTGTGTGTGTGTGTGTGTGTGTGTGTGTGTGTGTGTGTGTGTGTGCACGTGTGTGTGTGTGCGCGCACGCGTGTCTATGTGTGCGCGCACGCGTGTCTATGTGCATGGGAACATGCATATGTGTATGTTAGGCTGTTTTTAAAATCATAAGACATTAGCCAAGAAGTGTGTGTGTGTGTGTGTGTGTGTGTGTGTGTGTGTGTGTGTGTAACATTTAACATTTAAAGATACAAGTCAAGAGATGTATGTGTCTCCAACTGGTTGTTTTTTATGTCGTCATATTCATCCCTAGCAGTCATAGACAAAAGTTTGTGTGTGCGTTTTCCTTCAGCTAAGGACTTGCCAGATCTTTTTTATGGGGGTGGAGGACTGGGGCATGGGGAGGTGGGAGAGGTGGGTAGGGGGGGGGGGTGAGGTGACCACCTCTTTGAAGATGGTCTTGAAGAACTTCTCCAGCATGGCATTCCGCTTCTCCTTGGTGGTGGCCAGGTGGAAGAGGTCAGCCTCGCGCAGCTCGAAGACCACCAGGTCCATGTGCTCATAGGAGTCCACCAAGCTCTGAAGCTTCTCCATGAAGTTGTTGCGCTCTTCTTCGTTCAGGAACATCACCACCTAAGAAGTACCATGATGAGGAAACGTTAAAATACCGGATTTTTTTCCTTTCAGACTTGCATCAGCTTTTTCCGTGATGCTGCTGCGCTCTTCTACGTTCAGGAAAATCACCACGTAAAGAGTAACATGATTAGGAAATGTTAAAAATTTTTTGTTTGGACTTGTAGTTTGGGGACTGCTACAGTGGTTATCTCACTCATTCTTTGACACTCCAGGAGACGCAGAACACTGTCTAATGTGAGTGACAAGAGCTGGACTGAATTGCACACAGTTTCAACAATACTGACATCACACAAGAAAAAGGTAAGGAAAATAGTTTCATCTGAGCTGAACGTCCGATAGCGGGTTGATACCCTAAGTCCATAATTTCACAGACTGACACAACAACTGCAATTTTCTAAGTTCACATAAAAACCATTTCTGTCCAGAATCTCTGGGCTCACAAACATGATCCTCGCTGCCACCTGCCATGTTCTGGCTCTAAACAAACACGCTACGAACACAGCTCTCTTTTTGTTTCCGTTCCTGTTCTTCTGATATCTCAACTCTCTGAGATGAACAAAACTTTTCACCACACAGTGTGTGGAGAGAGATTTCCCAACACAGTGTGCGTGGAGTGAGAGAGAGAGAGAGAGAGAGAGAGAGAGAGAGAGAGAGAGAGAGAGAGAGTGTGTACTGCATGAAGGGGATGGCAAGGAGAGAGCCTGTGGGCATAAAACGATGACAGGAGAGGATTTGCCTTATAGGGTCACATTGCACCCTGTGACTTGGCAGGCTGCCTAGTCCTAGAACTACACAGGCGCATGAAATAATAACACATTCTTGCGCTAGTCCAATTATAGCCAGACATTACAGATGACATGAAAAGCGTAGCATTATCCCTGATCTGTGTCACTGGAAGTGTTCTGAAAAAAAAAAAAAAAAAGAATCTTCTAAGCAAGGGGCCAAAAGGAGTTTCCATTTTGGTTTCTTGACGTCTCATTCCCCTGACTGGCCTCGCTCTAAGCAGGTCCTAACCATACAGCAGTCTCAACTGGACTCCTGATGACTGGCCTCGCTCTGTGTCCTAACCATACAGAAACAGTCCTAACCATACAGCAGTCTCCTGAGGACTGGCCTCGCTCTAAGCAGGTCCTAACCATACAGCAGTCTGTGACTGGACTCCTGCTGACTGGCCTCGCTCTAAGCAGGTCCTAACCATACAGCAGTCTCAACACATTCTGACTGCCTCTCTCTGCGCTCCTAACCATACAGCAGTCTCAACAAGCACTGGCCTCGCTCTAAGCAGGTCCTAACACATACACAGTCTCAACAGGACTCCTGCTGACTGCCTCGCTCTAAGCAGGTCTAACTCATACAGCAGTCTCAACAGGACTCCTGCTGACTGGCCTCGCTCTAAGCAGTCCTAACTACAGCAGTCTCAACAGGACTCCTGCTGACTGGCCTCGCTCTAAGCAGGTCCTAACCATACAGCAGTCTCAACAGGACTCCTGCTGACTGGCCTCGCTCTAAGCAGGTCCTAACCATACAGCAGTCTCAACAGGACTCCTGCTGACTGGCCTCGCTCTAAGCAGGTCCTAACCATACAGCAGTCTCAACAGGACTCCTGCTGACTGGCCTCGCTCTAAGCAGGTCCTAACCATACAGCAGTCTCAACAGGACTCCTGCTGACTGGCCTCGCTCTAAGCAGGTCCTAACCATACAGCAGTCTCAACAGGACTCCTGCTGACTGGCCTCGCTCTAAGCAGGTCCTAACCATACAGCAGTCTCAACAGGACTCCTGATGACTGGCCTCGCTCTAAGCAGGTCCTAACCATACAGCAGTCTCAACAGGACTCCTGATGACTGGGCCTCGTCTCTAAGCAGGTCCCAATCATACAGCAGTCTCAACAGGACTCCTGCTGACTGGCCTCGCTCTAAGCAGGTCCTAACCATACAGCAGTCTCAACACAGGACTCCTGCTGACTGGCCTCGCTCTAAGCAGGTCCTAACCATACAGCAGTCTCAACAGGACTCCTGCTGACTGGCCTCGCTCTAACCAGGGTCCTAATCATACAGCAGTCTCAACAGGACTCCTGCTGACTGGCCTCGCTCTAAGCAGGTCCTAATCACCCAGCAGTCTCAAACAGGACTCCTGCTGACTGGCCTCGCTCTAAGCAGGTCCTAACCGTACAGCAGTCTCAACAGGATCTGATGACTGGCCTCGCTCTAAGCAGCTCCCAATCTACAGCAACAGGACTCCTGACTGACCTACAAAAAACAGCAGTCACAAACAGTGGGAAAGCAAAAGTGGGAAAGCAAGGCAAGACAATTACGCTCATCCTCATCTATGAAACATCAACATCCTCACCCCTCTAGCACCACACCCTTTCCCCTGTGCACCTCTCTCCCTCACTGTCAACCCCCCTCCCACTTCCCCCCCCCCCCCCCCCCGCCATCAGCCTCCATCCCCCCCCACCCCATAATCCAGCGCCTTCCTACTGACCAGGTCGTACTCCTGGGGGACCTGAACAAGCAGGGTGTGCCTGTTCTTGTTGGCGCTGAGCTTGACGTTGAGGACGGACATGGCGGACAGCTTGATGATCCTCAGCTGCGAGCCCATGGCGGTGAACAGCTCCAGGGTGCCCTTGTTGGTCAGGTGGATCTCCACGGCCGGGGCGATTCCTTGCCGCGCCACTCCTTGGCCTCCGCCACTGCCCGGACAAAGGGAGGCAACACCAGGTTTGTGTTAGGACAAGATATACCCCCAACTTCTCTACACTTTTCCCCCCTACCCCCTTCCTCTCCCTATTCTCTTGTCTTGTCTTTCCCCTAACGACACTAAAAAAGAAAAAGAAACAACAAAAATCATTAGCAAAAAAAAAAAAAAAAAAATTCCCACAGCTAAAAAGAAAAGGAAAGAAAGAAAGAACAAAGTCATTAGCAAAAAAAAATAATTTCCCACAGAAAAGAAACTGAATATCATAAAATAAACTGAAAAACAAATTAAACATAGACTTCAGCAAGCATTGGCTCTTTCTTTTCTGATTTCACCGAGAAGCTCGCAGTTTGTTTCAGCAGCACAAATGTTTGTGACACCAAGAAAGGAGCTAAGGGCACACATGGAAGAAACTGTGTGTGTGAATTTTCAGTCCTTAATCGAACTGAAATATGCATATACAAATGTGGACCTCAAGTACCAATAGATCCTGCAGTTCATAAATAAAGACCCCACTTGCACCTGTTACAGAGGAAATAAAGAAATCCCTTGGTAAAACTTACTTTTTTCCCACTCAAAGAGCATACTTAAAACAGATTCCACCTTTGTCATACTAAGAGAGAGAGAGAGAGAGAGAGAGAGAGAGAGAGAGAGAGAGAGAGAGAGAGAGAGAGAGAGAGAGAAAGAGACAGACAGACAGAGAGACAGAGAGAGACAGAGAGAGAGAGAGAGAGAGAGAGGGGGGTGAGTGAGTTACCTAAAGACAAAGCAGTAATGCTGACCAACACTTCCAGAAACGCTGTCTTAGTTTAAAGACAGGCTTCCCTCAAAAGACTACGACACATGTCCGACCAGTTAAAGATAAGATATCTACATAAGACTGTGACAGACCTCTTACGATTTCATGGTGCAATACCCAGGATACCTTTCTGCCAGTTTAGGACAGGATGTTGACACAAGACCACGACACACATTCTCAAATGGTAGACTACCCACGACAACGACAGACTACCCAGACAATGACAGACTACGCAGACAATGACAGACTACCCAATGACAGACTACCCAGACAATGACACTACCCAGACAACGACAGACTACCCAGACAATGACAGACTACGCAGACAATGACAGACTACCCAGACACTACCCAGACAATGACACACTACCCAGACAATGACACACTACCCAGACAATGATAGACTACGCAGACAATGACAGACAACCCAGACACAACCCAGACAATGACAGACTACCGGACACTACCAAGACAATGACAGACTACCCAGACACTAGCCAGACAATGACAGACTACCCGGACACTACCAAGACAATGACAGACTACCCAGACACTAGCCAGACAATGACAGACTACCCGGAGACTACCCGGACACTACCAAGACAATGGCAGACTACCCAGACAATGACAGACTATACCCAGACGTTACCATGGAAACTGCAGGACAGACTCCTCTGCAGGGCACAGCGTCTCTCTTTCTCTGCACGCGCCTCCCGTCGCTGCCGGTTGTACTGCCAGCGCCGGCACTTGGTGAAGATGTAGGCACACAGGACCACCCACTGCAACCCACACGCCTCCCGCATTGACTTCAACTGACAACCTGACGCTAAGGGACGAGTCTGTCGAGGCACAGACATAGAGGTAGGTATTTAAGTTTACCCTTTGTAACAACCAACGAAGCACTGTGTAAGCACACAGGCAGACGCACATACTCTTTCCTTTCCTTCCCATAAGCACACACCCCCCCCCCCCCCCCCCCCTTTTCATCACCAGTATTCCGTCTCTCAGTACAAACCGCAGAAAATATGATTTCTTCACTTTTTGGGTGAGGCTGACATCGTTAATGGTGGTCTTGCTGAATGATGTTTGAGAGGTGGGAACGACTGAAGACAGAGTGTGAAGACTGGGCTGCATAGCCG
>JADBJO010005858.1:116704-131704 GCA_016801955.1 Conus betulinus
AAAGGGGGAGGAGAAGGTGAAGGGAGGAGCTGTGTCGCTTCATTGAACAATACTGACCCACGCTCCTCCTAGTCGATACGCTCGACCGCCTCTCTCCTCTCCCTCCCCCCCCCCCCCCCTCCTCCCATTTCACACAGTCAGTTTCACCAACGAAATGTCACTATGTTCAGACTAGACCATAATAATACGCTACACCACATCTGCTGAGCCATGAGACAATGCCAAGAGGGGTACAGGTGAACGAATGAATAAGTGAATTAACAACGAAAGCGTCGAGAAGAAGGTGGGGGTGGGGAGGGAGAGGCAGCAGACCACACTTTTAACAGATGTTTCATCTCCCCCATCAGGCCTTCAGGTCCACGTCACAGAATGATGACACTGACCGATGGTGCCCTTACAGGTCAGAGGTCATAACCCCCACCCCAAAACCCCACTTTCCACGCCCGCTCGACCTCAAACCCCTGCCTTCCCAACATCATACCGACTGCAGTTTTGAAGGTACTGTATTAGGGGTCACCTTCAGCGGAAGTTATGCCACTAACCCCTCCCCCCCCCCCCCCCTCTCCTACCCCTTTCACGTTATTCCTACGAGATGGGTAAAGGTCATCAGGTCACTGTTGATAAAACCCGTTGTATACATCCTGAAACTTCATTCTGTGTTAGCAGATAACAAAGTAGCCCAAATGGCATACGTGAAAATAGTTGTTTCAAACCTCTGCGTGCGTGCGTGCGTGCGTGCGTGTGTGTGTGTGTGTGTGTGTGTGTGTGTGTGTGTGTGTGTGTGTGTGTGTGCGCGCGTGTGTGTGTGTGTGCGCGCGTGTGTGTGTGCGTGTGCGCGTGTGTATGTCTGCCTCACATCTTTCTCTCTCTGCATCCCTTTCTGTCTGTCTCTCCCTCTCTCTCTAACTCTCACACACGCACGCACGCACGCACGCACACACACACAGGAACATTTCAATCATGACCACAAGGGCCGGGGACAGTCAGGCGTTACGTATGCATGTCAAGGTCATGACGATTTCACTCCCGCCCACAATGGCGGTCCCTGGCCCGACGGCATTGCACTCACTGCGAATGTCCTCCACCACAAACACGTCGTCCATTTCCGCCAGCTGTGACGTCATCCCGCGCAGGATTTCCAGCGTGCCTTGCTTGCTCTCTCGCACGATCTCCTGAAAGACACACAGACACTGATCCTGAAAGACACACAGACACTGATCCTGAAAGACACACAGATACTGATCCTGGAAGACACACAGACACTGATGCTGAAAGATACAGACTCTGATCCTGAAAGACACACAGACACTGATCCTGAAAGACACACACTGATCCTGAAAGACACGCAGACACTGATCCTGAAAGACACACAGACACTGATCCTGAAAGACACACAGATACTGATCCTGAAAGACACACAGACACTGATCCTGAAAGACACACAGACACTGATCTGAAAGACACACTGAACACTGATCCTGAAAGACACACAGACACTGATCCTGAATGACACACAGACACTGATCCTGAATGACACGCAGACACTGATCCTGAAAGACACACAGATACTGAACCGCTGATGGCAACTGCTGCTGATTGATCCTTCGTTTATTGCTTCACCCGTGATCTTCACACAGTGTGGATTTCCACCCTCCATGTTCTTCATTGAATGATCTCAACAGTGGATCAGTTAATGGGGAGGAAAAAAAAGACAAAGGCTTTCCAGTTAACTGTTGACAATGAAGACACGAATTCATTTCTGCAGACAGATTGGTTTTAGGCTTACAAGTTACTCGTGAAACTGATCTGTAATCGAACTTCTATTGAAACACAGACCCCCTTTGCATCAATAGCTTATTGGTTGTTGTGGGACCACAATACCTCATCTCCATTTCCCATACAGTCCTTCGAATGAGACTATATTCCGTGTGTGAACGCATGCGTAACATCTTGCACACACGCAAAATCCCATCACCAAATTTCGGAAGAGAAGGCCAGTTTGGCCGTTGGTATGGAAAACACGTTACACATAGCATGCACCCTGCGTGAGAAATGGTAAGAATGAAGGAAGTAAGGAAACTGTGAGTGAAATATATTGAATGATATGGACTGGATGACACGGGAAACGACTGAATGAAGCGCCGGCTGGCAGTTCTTCAGTCGGCACTACCCAGGTAGGCAGCCCGTTGTGTAAACGAGTGTGGCTTGTAAAGCGTTTAGAGCTTGATCTCTAGCCGAGAATAGGCGCTATGTAAGTATCCATCATAATAATGATAACAATATGATTATTGCCAGTTCGGACGCAAGGACACCAGCACACAACTCAAAATGCTATTTTCGCCGCCTGTAATATTGCGATGTCTTTCGGGCTGTGTAAGTGTTTTGGGTCAACAAAGTCCCCTCCTCCGTTCTCTTCGTTACCCCGACCACATACATTCAAACATACTCTCTCTCTCTCTCTCTCTCTCTCTCTCTTTGGCAGGGCTGTCCCCAGAAACAGTATCAGCCAAGAAGCGCACGGACAACACGAACCAACACAACTAATGGATGGCTTACCTTGGCATCCCAGTAGGTGTTGCACAGTCGATCAGGACGAATGTACTGACAGCGAATGTCCCTGGAGGGTCAAATGGAAACACACACACACACACACACACACACACACACACACACACACACACACATACACATGCAGACACACGCACGCACGCATGCATGCACGCTATGATTTCATAACAAGACGAACGTATACCTTCATCATTCTACAACTGAAAAAAAAAAACTACCATACATGCCAGTAAAACAACACCAAAAATTTCAAGATACGGGGTAAAAATGATGAGGACTGACTTCAACGATGTGACAGCCCCTTGCAGTCAGCTAGGCTATAAGACACATCCTCTCCTCTCTCTCTCTCTCTCTCTCTCTCTCTCTCTCTCTCTCTCAAACAAGAAAAAGAAAAATATTGTGGTACCTGACTTTAAGACTCTGTCATACATGCCAAAACTAAACTGTAGAAGAAAACACCGAGCGACTGAAACCAAGCGGCTAAAAGGACATGCGTATGACAAAGTAGCATGGAAAATAATGCTGAAAATGACAAATAAAACGTTCATGTACGTACAGAAGAAGCCAAACTGGCAACATTTCCATGCATACATGGGGAAAAAAAAACATGCTAAGGACAGAAGACATAACAGCCATACTGGATCCGCGCTCAACAAATTAGAGACTGTCCTTTTACATGTGATCAGCAATGGAACAGTGAGGGAATACTGAACGTGTGAGAGACATACGGGGAGGGAGAGGGTATTGAAAGAGAGAGAGAGCGAGAGACAGAGAGAGTGAGAGAGAGAGAGACGGTCCGACAGACAGAGACAGAAACACAGAGAAAGAATGAGGCAAAGGAGTGAGTGAGAGAGAGGGGGGGGGGGGGGGGGGAGTGGGATTTCAGAACTTTGATTCTGAATTTTATCAAAACCTTATTAAACAACAGGCTATGTCTGAAAACGGTTACGTAGGACACAATCACACACACATACGCATGCGCGAGCACACACACACACACACACACACACACACACACGCACACGCACACACACAAAGAGACACACACACACACACACACACACACACACACACACACACACTCACACACACACACACACACACACACACATACACACAAACACACTGTTAAGCCAAGCGATGCCTCCGCAACAACGCGGCCCACGGAAAGAGATGAGGCAGACGACCAACAGGTCACTACTCACACTTTGTGCACAGCCGAAGGCAGCAGGGTCAGAATGTAGTTGATGGCAGCGGCATCGAACAAGTCCGTTATCTCGCTGCTGACGGTCGGGTCATACCCTGCACAGACCGGCTCCCATATGACTCCGGCCATCCATCAGCCTTACATTCCAAAGTTCGATCCATATTATTTCCATTCATCAATTGTCCAGTTAAAAATGTCGATCCATCGTTTTAATTCATTTTGAAAAGTTCGACGCGTCAGGCTTATTCTTAAAAGTTCGATCCATCCTTTTTTACTCTTAAAAATTCGATCCACTATTTTTTTTTTTTTTACTTTTAAGATTCCGATCCACCATATTTTACTTTTAAAAGTCCGATCCATCATTTTTTTTTACTTTAAAAGTTCGATCCACCTTCTGTAAGCTTTAAGTTTAAAGTTTTATTCACCATTTTTTACTCTTAAAAGTCAGATCCATCTTTTTTTACTCTTAAAAGTTCAAGCCATCATTTTCATTCTTAACAGTTCGGTCAAATTTTTTTTTTACTCTTAAAAAAAATTTGATCCCCATCATATTTTTTTACTTAAAAAGATTCGATCCGATCCATCACTTTTCTTAAATTTTAAAATTTCAATCCGCATTCATTTATGCTGCAAATGTGGTCCACGATTTCTATTCCATAAAGTCCCGTCCGTAAATTTCACTCCGGAAAGTTTGATCCAAACTTTCACTCCAGAATGGCTGATCCACAAATTTTAGGTCTGAAAAGTATATGATCCACACTTTTAATTCTGGAATTTTTTATACACAATATTTATGCTGGAAACTTTGGTCCATGATCTTTATTCTCAAAAAATGTATCTTTATCTAGAATTTTCATCTGGAACGCTTAAGTAACAATTTTCACTCGAGGCGATTTGATTCGCTGTTTTCACCATGAAAATTTTTATATACAATTTTTACTTTGAGATATTTGATCCATAAAGCTTATTCTGAAAAGTTCAATCCACAATAATGAACATGAAAAATCTTACCTAAAATAGTTATTCAAAGAGAGAGAGAGAGAGAGAGAGAGAGAGAGAGACTGAGGAGGAGGGGGGAAGGGACAGGGAGGGAGGGAGGGGGGAAGGAGGGGAGACAGACATAACACAGAGAGAGGGACGGTGGTACACAGGGATAAAAAAAGAAAAAAAAAAGACTAAAACAGCACATTACTGAAAACAAGCTAAAATGCGCGAATGTTGACAGAATGATAGGTAAAAGAGACTGAAAAAAAGAAGGAACACACACACACACACACACACACACACACACACACACACACACACACACAGAGACAGAGACTGAGAGAGAGACAGACAGACAGACAGACAAACAGGGCAGACTGACAAAGTGGGGAACAACAAAGCATCACTTATTTGTTGTAAAAGCAGCAGCAGGCAGCCTTGCATGTGTTTGAATGAACTGATGATTGCTCGCAGACTGATGCGCGTGTCGGAGTGTGAACCTGTCTGTATGCTGTGGCATCCCCTGGACTGGGCGTGGTCCAGCCTTTACCTGTGTGTGGACTGGGACCGTTCCAGTTCTTACCTGTGTAGTTAGCCACCTCCTGGTTCACCAGTACCGGAAGCCAGTCGTACAGGATGATTTTCTGCCCAATCAACAAGGAAGACCGTTGAAGCCTTTGTATCCTTTTTCTTAAAATGTAAAGAGGTTTAAAGATGAATGCATTTTCAAGACCTTGACACTTTTTGTGTGTGATGATAGTGTCATTTTGAGGTGTTTTTGTTTTGTTTTAAAGACATTCATGCGTCAGTTTCAATATTAAGAAAAAGAAAAGTATAAGCTGATGCATAAAACATTAAAAAAACATGTTTATTTTTCAGTTTCGGGCTGATCTGGGATCCTTTCTAAACATACCTTTTATCATGAGATAAAGAACGTTTGTGGACTGAAATTCTTTTCGTCATAAAAAAGGTTGTAACAAATAAAATCATGGAGAGCATCTGAAATTTGATTTTTTTTTTTTTCCCCCCAAAATGGGCATATTCCCACTGTCACCACGTCCAGCCACTGCCATGTGTACATGCTGTTCAAACAGCACACGGCAGGCGCATCTGGAGACAGAACTGTGATAGACGTCATAATGTTCAGCAGCTAGGGCATCAGTGAGCGATGATTCCGACCTGTGTTTAACACCAGGAGCTAGAGCTGAAAAAAAAAGAGAGAGAGAGAGAGAGAGAGAGAGAGAGAGAGTCGTATCACGATACCCGTGTCCACCCCACCCCACCCCCATACCCCCATCCCCTATCCCCTGGTTTACGTTGCTGCCCTCTTCACACGGTCATCGTCAACGTCACCTCTTCAGCCCACTATCGTCCTAAGCTGCCCCATTTTTCCCGTGTGAACCCCCATCCCGTCTTTGCCGCCTCAACGCCTGCACCCTACATCTTCGCCGTCGACGACGTTGTTGCTGTCGTACCCGCTGTTACCACCCTCCCTGCCACCCCCACCCCCACCCCTGGTCAACCTACGTCCCCTCTGCCACCTTCCCGTCCCCAGGTGACGCATTCCCCCAAACGTCAACACAGGTCTTAGCTGTTTCCAGGAGACCCTAAGGGACCATTTCCGTTTGTTACCCCGACCTGTGTTGTTTGGAAGTCCCACTGAAGACGGTTTTCGACTCGTTTAGCTTACTTTCCCCACTTCAGTACCACGACTGTTGTCATATATTAAAGTGTCTGCGTTACCTGTTCACATCCATGTTCACTGGCTAAGGACGTCAATTTCTCGAAGCGTGTTTTGACGGTCTACAGTGTGTCGTTAAAGATCATGCGCTAAACAGCTTCAATACCTATTCAGGAATCACACAGAGTTGCAAAGAAACGGAGTTTTCAACAGGTATGTCTTCTAGAGACATCAGTGACAACAAACGTAACTAAATGCACAAAACAATACTCCACCGCTACAGATGTGGCTGCACTCCAGGGTCTGTTGTTACGTGCCTTTTTCATGTCTGACTTCAGGTCTGTTGTTTGGTGACGTGTGAAGACGGCAGATTTGTTAACAATGACCTTGTCTGTTTGGCCTTGCCTTCCTCCTGCTTTCACTGACAATGACCTTGTCTGTTTGGCCTTGAACCTCCTGCCTTCACTGACAATGACCTTGTCTGTTTGGCCTTGAACCTCCTGTCTTCACGGACAATGACCTTATCTGTCTGGCATTGAACTCTACCTTCACTGACAATTACCTTGTCTGTTTGGCCTTGAACCTCCTGCCTGCACTAACAATGACCTTGTCTGTTTGACCTTGAACCAGTTGACAATGACCTTGTCTGTTTTTGAACCAGTTGACAATGACCTTTCATTGAAACTTCACCTTCACTGACAATGACCTTGTCTGTTTGACCTTGAACCTCCTCCCTTCACTCACCTGCAGGGTGGCGATGACCCAGCGTCGCGCGCGTGCTCGAACACCTGGTCGGCGGACCAGTCGGGGGTGAAGCACGGGCAGCGGTGCCGGCCAGCTTGTTGTGGTAGCGGGTAGAACAGCAGGTTCAGCGACAGCATCCAGGGGTTCTCGAACGAGTGCGTGTCTCCCATACCTGTCGGCAGAGAAGAGCAGGCAGTTCTGGTGAACCAAATTGCCAGGATTGTTTGTCGAGTTTATCTTCGCGCCAAAGGAAACAAGGGCGATTACTGTCTGTTGCCATTATCCGGACTTTAATCAGGTACCCGTTTACTGCCTGGGGCAACAATTTTTCAGGCTGCAAAAAATCTGACTACACTAGTGGGTTTTTTAAATCACGATTGTCAGCTCCTCAGACAAACGATCCAAGTATTTTAGTAACAGCCTGGGATGGTCAAGGTGGAGTGGGGGGGGGGGGGGGGGGGGGGGGGAGGGGGAAGGAGAGAAAGATGGGTCCGCTTTTCATAACGATGTACCTCAAACACGTTGAACCTCTGAAAGTTCACTGCCCCGGAAGTCAGTAGGCTATTGCCTTTAACTTTAATCGATCAGACTATGGGACAATAACCTTGCTTAAGAAGCCTATGGGGCTTACACCTTAATTGCTATTATACACACCCGCCTGTCTGCCCAAGTCCAGGGATAATGTTTAAAGCCCAGCCGACCATGACGGCCAAATCAGGACTGGAGGCGAGTCAGAAACACAATCATGCCAAAATCGAAAGGTCAAAGTTTAAATGAAAGAAGCGATTTAAGACACACCAAAAATAAAAGTCTTATCACACCAACCGTGTTTAAGTCGGATCAAATGAAAAATCTTATTTCCTTTCGAAGCATTAAGAATGCCACTGGGTGCAAAATGTCGCACCAAGGTTTTCACGCAGTCTGCAGTAAAACGTGTCTTTGACCGCACAAATCCTAACACTACAAAAACATGCTCAAAGCTGAACGGTTCATCGTGTGGTATCTAGACCGCACAAATCCTAACACTACAAAAACATGCTTAAAGCTGAACGGTTTATCGTGTGGTATCCAGACCGCACAAATCCAACAACACTACAAAAACATGCTTAAAGCTGAACGGTTCATCGTGTGGTATCTACCATAGATCTTCCTCATCCTTTCAATGGAAATCTGTTGTGACCAGGGAATAAAGCGCAAAACACGCCTTTCAGCTTCACACTTTCCGCAACCAACTGGAAGAAATTCCTGACAGAACGGGATTGATCTGACAGACTTGGGGTTCCACACACAGTTCACAGTGTTCTGAGGCCCGTGTAGCTGGACAGCCAGAGATCGTCCTTCAAGACGAAGGATCACAGAAAAGCGGCACGGCTCATCTGAACGACTTTTCGATGTTTGTGCGACCGTACATTTGTGCGACACTTTTCAGCTGATACTTTACAAAATAATACATAAAACCCCTTCCGTTAGCCTACTTTACACAGCCGCAGGCCCTGGTTCACTAACAGACGGTACTGACATCTGTTTTCAGTCTTGATTTTCACAGACGATTCGTGCATCCTCAAAGCTTTAAAAGGGTGGGAACTTTTTCTACACGAAATCAATGACCATTGCTTGGCGCTCTAGGTTTTTTTTTTTTTTTTTTTTTTTTTCGTTACTCGTTACCGTGTTCTTAATGCTGTCGACTTTCAGATCTTCAGCATGTTTACAACAGGAAACACACAGACTGGCAAAAGAAACTCATGCTAGTAAGCAACGTTTTATCGTGAAAAGAGGTGAAATATAACGGAACACCGTTTGTAGCCCTTAATGCCAAATTCAGACCTTTCAGATTATGGACAGTCAAAAGGAACTCACATAATGTTCATACGATGAAAGGAAGCTCTCGAAGGGGCTGCTCCACATTAATAGTATACTCACTCATTCGTTTTATCAATATTTGCATAAATGCAATAATGCGCAAACATTGGGAAGCACAAACGATATACCCCCTCTCCCCCTCTTTCCCCTTTAACCTCTTTCTTCCCCCCCCCCCCTCCCCTTCCCTCCCCATTCCCCGCCTTACGCCACAAGGTCTCGGGTCGAGGATCTTGCCCTGGTGGGAGGGGTAGGCGTGGTAGGGCAGGCGCACGTCGTTCATGAGGGGGTAGGTGCCCCAGGTGTCCGAACAGCCCAGCTTGCCCGTGTTGTCCTCGCGCATGTAGGCCGCGCGCACCACCGAGTTGCCGTACACGAAGCTGCCGTCGATGTAGCTGGACGCCTTGTTCACCTGCACGCCACAGCAGTGGACCGATCAGTCGGATCGGTTCTTCTGTTTGATCGATCGGTTAATGGATCAATCTGTCGATGCAACAGGGCAGTAACCAAAACTGGGATGTGTGGCACAGGTTCTTCTTGTCTCTGAAAGTTGTTCCGCTCTGTGGTGTCGGTGGTTTCAGCGCTGGGTTTTCTGGCACCTGGGGGGGAACGAGGGACGGGGGAATTCGCTACCATTCTTGTCGTACATCTGAGGCCCCTCTCCACACATACACGCAGAGCACATAGTTTTGTAGTCTCTGCAAGTTGTACTGGTCTGTGGTGTCTTTTGCGTTAAGTGTCCGAACAGAACTGTAATTGTTGCTGCTGCTGTTGTTTTTCTGTTACTGTTGTTGTTGCTGCTGCTGCTGGTGGTGTTGTTGTGGGCGTGCGCAGCAGACAAGCAAGAAACAAGAGACGTAGGGGAAATGGGACTAGGGGCGGGTGGGATTTGGACAGGGGAGAAGTCTGAAAAGTTCTGACTTTGATTTTGGTTAAACCTCTTAAGCTGTATGAAGGAAATCAACAGGTTGAAACGCGCTGCTTTTCTATCATTCTTCTGTCCGTTCCATTTGTTTGGGCCGTCTCGGGGCACAGCTTTCATTCTCTCCCTTTGTGATGACGCACTTAAAAAGTAGTTGCCATTTGCTTCGTCAAAACAAACGAACAAACAAGTGCCAGTTTTCCTCACCCCCACAATCACATGGAAGAGAGAGAGGGGGTGGAGGGGGGAACGGAGAAAGGGAAGAGGGAGATGGAGTAGGAAGGGGGGGAGAGAGAGGGGGGGTGGCGAGAAGAGAAGAGAGTGGTTTAGGTGGTGGAGGATGGGGGTGAAGGGGTATATAACCTCTGGTGCGCGTGAGATAAAAAAAAAAAATGGCGTTAGAGGTAGTAATGATTTTAACCACCCTCACCTCCATCCTCGCTTTTCATCCACCCTCTCCCCCAACCCACCCACCATTACGTATGTGTCTTTGATCTTGGAGCAAAATCTCTATGGGGCTAATTAACCGAGGGAGCAAATGGCAATCGCACCACCAATGGCGCGGGGACACAGACACAGCCGGTAATGTAGCCTGCTTCCTGCTGTTGACGGAATTCTGTCTGTGGGGGGGGGGGGGGGGGGACGGAATTGGTCTTGGGGGGGGGGGGGGGGGGAGGCAGTAGGGTTGTGCTTGAGTTTGTGCTTGTAAAGTTGTGGGGTTGCATTTTTTGTTGTGTGCCTTGTTTGGTTTTTATATTGGGGTAAGTGGCGAAAGGGTCGGGCTTTGTCGTCGAATCTGATACCGTCTGCGTAGTTGAAAGCTCACTGTGTTATTTTGAGAATAAAAAGACACCATTTGGACAATGATAGGAATCTAAATTGAGTTTACGACTCTCTCTCTCTCTCTCTCTCTCTCCAATCCCTGTCTCCTCTCTACCCCCTCTTGCCAATCCCCCCCCCCCCCCCCTCTCTCTCTCTCTCTACAACCTCCTTCCACCTCTCTCTCCCTTTCATCAATCTTCCTCTCCCTCATTTCTTCCCTACCTCTCTAGTACACCCCCCCCCCTCCTTCTTTCTCTCTTACCCTCCCTCCCCTACTCTGTCTCTTTCCCTCACATCCACATCTTCACCCTCCCTTCTATTTGCTCCCTCCCCCCCCCCCCCCCATTCCCCCCCCTCTCTCTCTCTCTCTCTCTTAAAGAAATCTCTGCGAAGGTGTGGTGAGCAGCAGCGGTTGTTGGAGAGGGGGAAGAGGAGGATGGAGGAGAAAGTCTGTTAGCATTCTTGTCGTACATTTGAGCTATTTCTCTCTCTCTCTCTCTCTCTCTCTCTCTCTCTCTCTCTCTCTGCCTTCCTTCCTTCCTCTCTCTCTCGCCCGCCTCCCCCTTCATCTCTCTCTCTCTCTCTCACCTGTCTCTCTCTCACCTGTCTCTCTCCTCTTTCTCTCTCTCTTTCTCTCTCTGTCTCACTTGGCTCTCTCTCTCTCTCTCTCTCTCACCTGTCTGTCTGTCTCTCTCCCTCTCTGTGCCACTCTCTCTGTGTTTTTTTTTTTCAGTCTAAGCCAATGGTATATCGTTTGCGCGTGCGTGCACGCGCGCGCGCGCGCGCGCGCGTGTGTGTGTGTGTGTGTGTGTGTGTGTGTGTGTGTGTGTGGATGGGGGTTTGATTCGTTGATCTTTTTTTGTAACAGTTATATGTATTGGAATGTTTGTAACAGCACAAGGGGGAGGTTCTTTTTTCTTTCTTTTTCTTCCCTTTTTTTTGTTTTTGTTTTTCGCATTTGTTCCTTTTTAGTCGCTGTTGTGTATCACTGCTGCTAGATATTGCTTATGATCCCCCTTGCCGACAGAGCTTTTTGCTAATGGCAAATAACATCGTGTCAGTGTCAGTGTCAGTGTCTCTCTCTCTCTCTCTCTCTCTCTCTCTCTCTCTCTCTCACCCTCCCTCTCTCTCTCTCTCTCTCTCACCTGTCTCCGCGGATTGTTGGGGGACTGTCCGGTGCTCTTGTCGTAAGCCAGGCGCTGGTAGGGCATGAAGCGGTCCCCCCGGGCATCGGGGTCGAAGTCGGGGTCCCCGCTGGGGCACGGGCACGTTCAGGATCTCCACGGGGCACGTGCTGTCGTCCGTGTCCGTCACCTCGCGGTGCACCAGCTGACCTGACCACGACACGCAGAGGTCGAAAGGCTGGGGGTGAGCTGGGCACTATGACTAGCGGGTCGGCCTTAACGAGGTGAGTGTGTGACTTAGGGTTTCGTTCCTACTGAAAGGCATCTTTCGATTGTGAATAAATTGCACGCTCGTATTCGCGCATGCACGTGCAGACGCTGTGTGTGCACGCATACATCTACGCACGCCGGACTCGAATCCTAAACTCCACAAACACACCGACTTACTGAGGAAAGTGTAGAAACCAGTTTTTTACACACACACACACACACACCACCACCACCACCACCACCACCACACCACCACCGCACACCAAACCAACGCCCACACCACACAACACCCACCCCCTCTCCACGCATCCTCCCCACCCCCCCCCCCCACCCCCCACCCCCCCACAAAACGCTTACCGAAGAAAGCGAAGAAGGCCGTCTTGTTCTGGGTCCTCGCCCACAGGGGGCCTGACGACATGTCGAACAGGTCGTTGCTGATCATGCGCGGGTTGGGCCGGTCCCAGCCTGAGGGCATGTAGGTCTCGTCCTGGTAGGCCGGGCTGACCGTCCGCGCGATAGGCCTCCCTGGGGACAACAGGAAGGTCACAGCGTCACGTGCAACACGCCGCAAGCACATCTTCGAGGCACAGAGAGAGAGAGAGAGAGAGAGAGAGAGAGAGCGACCGCTCCGCTCAGCCTTCAAACTGATTTTTTTTTTTACCTGTTGAAAGTTTCCTTCAGTCAAAGTGAACTGAATTAAAGAGGAAGTGCCTTTATGTTCTGTCAAGGCCAAATAAACGTACAAGTTGGCATATTTTGTTGTTGAAATGGATTATCCAGTCGTCATATTTGACTGTAAGGTCTCTTCTTAAGGAAAGGTATCTTGTGGGTTTTCACTATCATTATCATCTTCTTCTTCTTCTTCTTCTTCTTCTTCTTCAAGTCATTTTGTTGGATTTTTCTTCTTCTTCTTCCTTCTCCTTCTTCAAGTCATTTTGTTGGATTTTTTCTTCTTTTTCTTCGTTTTCGTGTTCTTCTTTTTCATTTTCTTCGCTTTTTTTTCCTTTCTTTCTTTCTTTTCTTCTTTTCTTCTTTCTTCTTCTTCTTCCTCCTCCTCAATTCCGTGGCTAGTCACTGGGGAGCCGCACTGAAGATCTGTCCAGCAGATTTCCCCAGCTCTGTGGCTCTGTGCCAAGGCTCGGGTCTCTGCAAGCGCTTTCCCTCTAGATCCATGAGATTTATCTTCTCTTGCAAGTGTTTTTGGCTGGGCAAAATTCACAGCGGGTCTAGCTCACACACGTCAATGTTTCCAAAAGAAATATATTTTCACACAGAGGCAAAACATACCGGGTATTTCGAACCTCTTTTGTAGATGTAGGTCACACGGTAAGACGTCCGCGGAAACACGCCACAGACGTCAATGTCGTATGGTGCACGAAACAATATCACAAGAATCTAGCTATCCCACCCTTGCCTTTCCGTGTTCCGGAAAGCCTAGTGGCCCGATTTTTTTACCCATCGGAGAAGCCAATCTGTTTCCGACAAAGACGTTCAATAGCTAATTTAGAATGCTCCTTTCCGTCAGTAAATTTTCCCATTTCACAGGGTGGGTGGGCGGGAGACGTTGATATTATCGGGATAGATCAATCGAATATGAAGAACTTACTACGCCATGCTCTTGAGCTGGGCCTGTCCGGTTGTCTGTCTGGTGTTCATGCTGAAGCCTGTCCAGTTGTCTGTCTGGTGTTCATGTTGAAGCCTGTCCAGTTGTCTGTCTGGTGTTCATGTTGAAGCCTGTCCAGTTGTCTGTCTGGTGTTCATGTTGAAGCCTGTCCAGTTGTCTGTCTGGTGTTCATGTTGAAGCCTGTCCAGTTGTCTGGTGTTCATGTTGAAGTCTGTCCAGTTGTCTGTCTGGTGTTCATGTTGAAGCCTGTCCAGTTGTCTGTCTGGTGTTCATGCTGAAGCTTGTCCAGTTGTCTGTCTGGTGTTCATGTTGAAGCCTGTCCAGTTGTCTGTCTGGTGTTCATGTTGAAGCCTGTCCAGTTGTCTGGTGTTCATGCTAAAGCCTGTCCAGTTGTCTGTCTGGTGTACACGCTGACGCGGACGCAGCCAGGAGCCCACCAGCTAACGGCGCAGATCATTAGCTCACGATGTCGATTTCCACAAAAACACATTTTGCAATTCAGAGCACGTCGTGGATGGAGGAGATTCGTAAGACAGCTTCAACGCACATTTCGAACGAGGATAGGTCTGTATCCCAGCAGAGAGACCGTAACACAGGATTATTCCGCCAATTCCACGTGATGTATCGAATAAAACGTTAAATCAACCAAGCGTCAAAACTCCTCGCGAACCTAACAAGATCAGTATTTCCATCAACGTTTTGTGTTATTCGGTCACGGTAGCCTCATCAGATCGGCCTATCCATAAAGTGACAAGGTATTCCATACATTTGCTGACATGTGTGTGTGTGTGTGTGCGTGCGTGCGTGTGTGTGCGTGTATGTGCGTGCGTGCGTGCGCGTGCGTGCGTGCGCGCGTGTGTGTGTGTATGTGTGTGGGGGGGGGGGGGGGGGGGGGTGAATCTACCTTCGCTAGACAAGACTAAACCCTGTTAAAGTTAGCTCAACTACTCGCACAAGGAAAACGTGCCCTGCAGAATGATTATTGACGGTTTGTCTTCCGTTTGTGAGATGGAGATCGCTAACAATCTGTAGATACACGTTGACCTCAAATGCTTCATCCTTCGCACCCCCAGCGGGTGATTATACCAGATGATCACACCCAGTTTGAAAAAAAAAAAAAAAAAGAAAAAAAGAAGAAGAAAAAACCCACTCCCTGAAGGCGGCTACGATGTTGACGTCATGACCACATCCTTGTTT
>JADBJO010005858.1:134204-141372 GCA_016801955.1 Conus betulinus
AAAGAGTGAGGGGTGGGAGTGGGAGGAGGGTGGTGAGGTAGGGAAAGGAGGGGGCGGCCAGGCGTTGGGGAGAGGGTGGAAGTGGGGGTAGGCGGGTGATGGGGGGAGAAAACAGGCAGGTGGAGGGGAGTAGACTGAAAAGCGGCTTCCAGCTCCCCTTCCTACACCCCCCTCGCCCCCCTCCCCCTCCCTCTCTCTCTCTCTCTCTCTCTCTCTCTCACACACACACACACACACACACACACACACACACACACACACACACACATACACACCTCCCCCAGCAAATACGCTTTTTTTTTCATGTGTATCAAAATACATGTACGGTGGTTCCAAAAGACAAAACACACACTGAAAACGAGACTATATCTGGGGTAGCCCAACTAGCGTCAAGACTGTAGTTCATTAACGAGCCGGGATGTTCACCATTCCATGCATTCAGCGACTGTGTGGACGTCATCGCTGACGCGACGTTTCTTCAAACCAAATCGACCGATCTGTGGGAGACCGTTCTGCAAAAAAAAGATGATGCTCTTTTCATGACAGTGGGGGTCTGGCAAAGCCCCGACAAGACTTACACGGATTACACACAAACGTTGTGGTGGGCGCATTTCTAAGATTGCGTGGATCATAGAGCGTTGTGTACCATATTCCTACGATTAACTGGGATTGTATACAGTATTGTGGAGCGTAACAGGATTTGCCCCTGAAGGCTTAAAGGGATTATGTGATGCATATTGCTCATCACGTCCTACTACGCTGCAAAGGGCATTTTGAAGAGTTCGTGTGGTGTCGTACGAGGGTTTTTCATTGTTGTTTTTTTCTTTTTACAGAAGCAGAAAATCTGTCGCCTGTTTGGAACCAGAACCTCACAACACACACACACACACACACACCACACACACACACACACAGACACAGAGGAGAGAGAGAGAGAGAGAGAGAGAGAGAGAGAGAGAGAGAGAGAGAGAGAGAGAGAGAGAGAGAGAGAGAGAGAGGGACCTCCAGCTCTGGGTGTTGTCCGACATCCGGGAACAGGACAGTGACAAAACTGTTTGTCTCTCCAACAAAAATTAATGTTTTTAACGTTGCCAACATGTCTCACATCCGGCTGTGTGTGTGTGTGTGTGTGTGTGTGTGTGGGTGTGTGTGTGTGTGTGTGTCCCTTCTCTCTCTCTCTCTCTCTCGTATTAATGTGAGTCATGTCTGGCAGCCTATCATTTGCTCCCCCCCCCCCCCCCCCCCCCCCCCCCTTCCACTCCTATTCCTAGCTCCCCCCTACTCTCTTACTCATCTCCATTCTCACCACCAGCCCCATTCTCCCTCTCTGACTGCGTGACTAACCGTCCTGTCCCTGTGCCTGTCCTTGCTTTTCCAAGAACACTTCATTTATTGAAAGGACTATTTTTTCACACACACACACACACACACACACACACACACACATGCGCGCGCGCGCGCGTGTGTGTCTCGTTCTCCATCTGAGTGTGTGTGTGTGTGTGTGTGTGTGTGTGTGTGTGTGTGTGTGTGTGTGTGTGTGTGTGTGTGGTGTGTGTATTTTGTCAGTACAACCATGGGTTAATCTGACAATAAACTGATTTCAATCAGTCAGTCTGTGTGTGCGTGGTCTGTCTGTCTGTCTGTCTGTCTCTCTCTCTCTTCTTCTGTGAAATGTTATTGTATTACGGTGAGTTGTGTTGTATTGCGTTGTGTTGTGTTGTATTGTATTGCATTGTGTTTTATTACGTTGTATGGAGTTGTGTTGTGTTGCACTGTGTTGTATTGTGTTTGCATCGTGTTGCACTGTGTTGCATTGTGTTGTATGTTGGTCTTTTATTACGTTGCGTTGTGTTGTATTACGTTGTATTCTGTTGTATTGCGTTGTATTGTGTTGCATTGCGTTGCATTGTGTTGTATTGTGTTGCACTGTGTTGTATTATGTATTACGTTGCATTGTGTTGTATGCGTTGCACTGCGTTGGATTATGTTGTATTGTGTTGTATTGCGTTGCATTGTGTTGTATTGTGTTGTACTGCGTCACGTTGCACAACGATACGTTGCGTTTGGTTGTGTTGCAATCAAGCGGTATGGAGAGATCCAAGACTACCCCAAGCATCCGTCACCACGCACGACGACCTCAAGGCTTGGGTCAGTACCACCACCCACCACCACCACCACCACCACCAACAACAACCAACAACTTCCTCATTGGAATTTGCGTCGTATTCAGTGCACAACCCCCCCCCCCCCTCCCTATCCTCACCTCCACCCAGTCACTCCCTCATCTCCCACTCACATAACCCCACCACACCCTCCTCCCTCCACCCTCCTCCCTCTCCTCTCCCTCTCTCCTCTCTCTCTCTCTCTCTCTCTCTCTCCTTCCCTCCCTCCTCTGTCTTTCCCCTGGAAGAAGCAACGGCCGCGACAGAGAAGCGCCACCTGCATTGGTTATCTTCCCTGGTCTGGGTCGCCCCCCTTTTTGTGTGTGTGTGGGCATGTATTTAATTATTAGGCGCCCATCACAACGAGCCTGAAGTTTTCTTCACAAAATTTTTTGCCACAGGTAACATCGGATTTTTTCAAGCTTGCTCCATGCTCCCGCAGGACCTTACGTCTTCGCCAGTGTCAGCGGGTTCGTGCGCAATGTTGGTGTACAAGATGAACGCAAAGGCTAACCACTGCACAGATTTCAACTCTGCCATCGGGGTGGAAAGACAGAAACGCAGCCTAGAAGACGAACTCGATTCATTTTGAAGGCGGATCGTGTTGCGCGCATCCTGATCAATTCGCGGATCCTGGATCGTTCAACACGATTAATAGGTGCCACTGGGAATAACTCCATCCATCCGTGCCAAATACGCGGCCAACAATCCCTTTCCCCTGCAGACTGGGTTTTTCGTGAGGCGGGTGGTCTGCGCTCTCCCGAGTCCTTCCCGTTTTTCGTGGTTTTGTAGGGTGTTGTTGATCCTGCGCGCGCTACGTGCAAGCTGGCCCGCTAAACCTGACATCGCCCACTACTCCGAACTTACTCCATACTTTCCGAAGACTCGGATCAGACTTTCCATTTAAGATGCAGTGGAGAGGGGAGGGGATTGTGAGCATGGATGAGTTGGAGTGGAAGTGCAGAGTGGAAGGATGGGGGGGGGGGGGTGGACGTGGTGAGTGTGAAGGTGGTGTTGGTGGGAGAGGTGCGGTGGAGGTGGTGGGTGGGGTGGAGTGGGGTGGGGTCAACCCTCCTTGCGGACGATTTCTGCGCAATGCCTTCGCGAATTCTGCCCTTCCTTCTTGTTCGACGTTCAGGCCTCTTGTTTGCTCAGCGCACTGGATGGCAATGTTACCTGTCAATCGCATTCTGGTTTTAAGTTTACTGTACAGTTTAGTCCATAGTTTTTGTTGTTGTACTTCTCTCTCTCTCCCTCCTCCGCTCTTCTCCATCGCCATCTCTCGCCTCTTTCTCTCTCTCTCCTCTCCTCTCTCTCGTCTCTCTCCGATCAAGCAAGATGTGTCAGCAGCAAAAGCTTTCCTTGTTCTCAGAGTGGTGTTGTGTGTGTGTGTGTGTGTGTGTGTGATTGTGTGTGCGTGCGTGCGTGGCGTTGTGTGTGTGTGTGTGTTGTGTGTAATATCGTGTGTGTTTTGTGTTGCGTGGTTTGTGTGTGTGTGTGTGGTGTGAGTGTGTGTGTGTGTGTGTTGTGTGTGATCATCGTGTGTGTTTTTGTGTGTGTGTGTTTGTGTGTTTTGTGTGTGTGTTGTGTGTGTGTGTGTTTTTGTTATAGTCCTTTCAATAAATGAAGTGTTCTTGGAAAAGCAAGGACAGGCACTGGGACAGGACGGTTAGTCCACGCAGTCAGAGAGGGAGAATGGGCTGGTGGTGAGAATGGAGATGAGTAAGAGAGTAGGGGAGCTAGGAATAGGAGTGAGGGGGGGGGGGGAGGGAGCAAATGATAGGCTGCCAGACATGAACACACACGCACATACACTCACATTAATACGAGAGAGAGAGAGAGAGAGAGAGTGAGAGAGAGACAGTGAGAGAGAGGGAGGGAGGGTGGGGGGAGGGAGACGACACAGACAGAAGGGAAAAGAGACAATGAATGAGAGAGAGAGGGAGGGAGGGAGGGGAGGGGGAGAAGGAGGGAGGGGGATGGAGGGGTGGGGGGAGTGACAGTGAGACAGACAGAGAGACAGAGAGACAGAAAGACAGACCGACAAAGACAGACAGACAGACAGAGACACTGAGAGAGAGACAGACAGACAAAGAGAGACAGACAGACATACAGACAGAGAAAGAGCGAGACCACAGACCGACCGACCCACAGACAGACCGACACACTGACAGACACATAGATCAACACACACGCAGACAGACAGGCAGACGGAGAGAGGAGCGGCAGGGGGTGAGTAAACTTCCATCGCTGACAATAAAATCGGTTTCGCCCGAATGCTGTAGACTGAGAGCAGAGCTACGATCACCGCCTAACCCGACCGACCATCCACACAGGGCATCAGGCTCTCTCTCACGTCGGACAATCAACATCGCACGCAGTGGCGGCTTTTTAGCACACGGACCTTCTCCTCAGTCGGTGTTTTTTTTTTTTTTTTTTTTTTTTTTTTTGGGGGGGGGGGGGGGGGGGGTGGAGGAAAGGGGACGGTGGGGGGTTTCAATGCCCTGCTTACACCCCGGTTTGTTATCTATGACGGACGAGACAACGTGAGAATGGCGGTTATCAAACGGTTCCGGATGTTGTATCGTCACTCATACGGGCTCTATCTCGCTGTCACGCAATTTGCGTTTTCACGAGGCAGAAAGGGAGAACCTACCTTTTACAAAGTATGCTTCAGACGCCCATTAACTTTGAAAAAAAAATAAATAAAAAGATTTTTTTTTTAAATTGCTGGTTGTCACGTACGTGGAGGCTGTTGAAATTGAGCGGTGCTGGTGACCTGATAGGACCAAAGTGGCGGCGGCGGTACGTATGGGAGCCCGTCAATCATTCAGCGGGTTTTCCCCGGTCAATGTGAACTCCACAATGATGTCAGTCATTTTTCTTGACGCAGGCAAACACAGATAGCCCCCGCTTCCTGCACATCTCGGAGGAGGAGAAGAAGAAGAAGAGGAGGAAGAGAAGAAAGAAGAAGAAGAGGAGGAGGAGGACGAGGAGGAGGACGAGGAGGAGGAGGAGGAGGACGAAGAAGGAGGAGGAGGAGGAGGAGGAGGAAAAACAGGAGATGGATGATGATGATGATGAAGAAGAAGAAGAAGAAGAAGAAGAAGAAAAGAAGAAGATGAGATGAGATGATGACGACAACGGACACGACGACAACGACGACAACGACGACAACGACGACGACGACGACGAAAGAAGAAGAAGAAGAAGAGAAGAAGAAGACGAAGACGAAGAAGAAGAAGAAGGAAGAAGAAGAAAAAGACTCTGAAGACGAAGAAATCACACATGATAAAGGTAAAATGGCGACGTTGGACACACTGCTGGAACGTAATAAAGCAATTCAGACGCTCACTGGGTGACTCTATCATTCCCTGTTTTTGGATCAGGTGACTGCTCAGAAACAGCAGACAGCTGGAGCCCAGATAAGACCTGATTTGAAAAAAAAAAAAAATTAAATCCGGGGGAGATAACACCAGTTTTTCTGTTGCAAACAGACTTACCTCCTCTCAGTTTTTATAGGTCAAACCATCAGATCCAGACAGTCAAATATTTGATTTGAAGTGCATGCCAGGATGACGATTGGTACACAGCCTGTCCCATTCACAGGTGCATCGTTTCACACCCATGTTTTAGCTTCTTTTCTCTCTCTCTCTCTCTCTCTCTCTCTTCTCTCTCTCTCTCTCTCTCTCTCTCTCTCTCTCTCTTTCCTATCACACTCGCAGAATGACTGGCGGGGCGAACTTGCTTTGGGGCGCGCCCACCAGCGGCACCTGTCCCATGAAAACGGCGGGATAACTCTCACTGAACCCGACCTCTATCACAGATTACTCCCTTGCAGATTAAAAAAAATCGTCTACCGTGTTGTAACCTACTGTAATGTATTGACTGCCTTGACTGATTTGGTCGTCACAGCCGATTTCTCACTAAGGAATTGGGGTTGCTTTCCCGTGAGGACAGTGCGCCGGCTGGTGCAGCACCACCTTCGTTTGCCCTCGGTCTGCACGTGCTTTCTGTTGACCCATCCAAATGGGGTGCATTACAGACCTGTCCCCAGGGATTCCATTGACATGCATGTTTTCAAAACCACTGCCCGACGTCTCGCTTGCGCTGACGTTGACTCCAGAATAGGAAACCAAATGAACAACTGATAAAAGCCCACCAAAATGACAGGTGTTTGCAACCGCGTAGTGTGACCACGGCACAGCACAGGGAAATGTGGGGTTCAAGGGGCACGAGACACGAACAGTCGTAACGGGTCACAGTGTCGGTCAAAACATTAGCCACATACACCATATCTCTGGGATGTGTGTGTGTGTGTGTGTGTGTGTGTGTGTGTGTTGTGTGAATGTGTGTGTGTGTGTGTGTGTGTGTGTGTGTGTGTGTGTGTGTGTGTGTGTGTGTGCGTGTGTGTGCGTGTGCGCGCGCGCAAGAAAGAGAGAGAGAGAGAGAGAGAGAGAGTCTCTGTGTGTGTGTGTGTGTGTGTGTGTGTGTGTGTGTGTGTGGCTTATTCTACATGGGTTAAAAAAAAAAAAAAACTTGTACAGAAACTGGCGTTCCTCTGTTCCCACAAAGAAATGTTGTGACCTGTTGACGTAATTATATGTCTGTATACACTGGGCACAGACTGGCCTGTATACGTCGTACCATGGTCTGCTTTGCTTTCCTTCGCTTTTCCATCTTCTGTGTTATCCGTGTACCCCTAGGTGTATCTGTGGAGTCGTTTTTTTTTTTTTTCTGGAATGAAATGAGATGTCTTGTACATCCATACTGGACCAGTTTACATTCTATCTAGTGCATGGGAAAATGGTTTGTTTTATTTCCTGTTGTATTCAGGAGAGAGAGAGAGAGGAGATAGACGTGTGAGCTGAGGGTAAGAGTGTAATTGGATGAGTGGTGGGAATCGCGGAGTCGACTATGGGGGTGTGTGTGGTGTGGGGGTGTGTGCGTGCGTGCCTGCGTGCGTGCGCGTGTGTGTTGTGTGTGTTGTGTGGGTGGTGTGTGTT
>JADBJO010005859.1:0-2500 GCA_016801955.1 Conus betulinus
CATGGTTGGCTGGTTCGTTTGTTTTCAGTCATTTGGCGGTTATTTGTTTCATTGTTTGGGCTGGTGGTTTCATTGGTGCATCGTTCGGATGTCGCATTAGTTTTCAGATGTGCCTTCTACTCTATGGTCCTTTGATAAGGCAGATGTTCTAACACAGATCTAAAACATTCACAATGTATTTTTTCGTAACCCTCCACATGGAAAGTCCAAAAACAACACAGTCAAAAACTGTGCTGTCCAAACAGACGCTGTGGATATACTTGCACTTACCCAAAACCTCACTAATTTGTTTAACCCTCTGTGACCTCTTCCTAAACCCGAATTACACCCCGCCTTCGGCTTTGAGTTAATTTTTTTTTGTCCAATATAAAAACAAAATCAGAGAAAATCCTGGTTCTGTTTGTTCCGCTTTTAGCACAGATAATTAAATGGAAGAAATGGAAAATGAACAACTCAATTTCTCCGTTATACAACGTTAGAAGATGGAAATTAGAAACGGCCCATTTATCCTTGAACTACGTAAGACTATTACCTTTCCCGTTCATTTACTTAAAGGGCCACTTGAAAAGTTTATTGTATGACAACCAAACTAACGACTTCCTTTTGCGTCATTTTTACGAAGCCCTTGTAGGTTTATCACAAAGTTAGCATTTTTCAAAATTATAACGTTAGTTCTGACCCCTCATAACTAATGCAAGAAGAGTCTATCGCATTTTAACGTTAAAACGCAAAGGTACGGGGCTGAACACATTTCACTATTCCGTGAGACAAAAGAAGATGATTTTTTCTCGTAGAATTGAAGAATTGAAGAAAAGTGTTGCCTGTTTGGGATTTGTTTTGTAAAGTCAGTTTGTAATACTACAATTGTCTGTTTCCAAATGTTCTATTTCAGATCCAGTAGAGAAGTTATCTTTCACATTAGCAGTTGGGTCGTTTCTTGTTAATCCTTTTCTATTACGAAAAGAAAAGCCGGCCCCTAAGAGAAACAGTATCTATGGTGTCCCCTCTGTCAAAAGGGAAAGAAAAAACCGCATCCATCTCTTTTTCCGGGAAACCTGCCTGTAAATAATTGTTGGAGGACAATATTACTGGAACAAAATTACTCCTATCCCCTTTTCCTGTTCGGGTAAGAGAAAGAGAGAGGGGGGGAGAGGAGACGTAGGAGAGGGAGAGAGAGGGGGAGGGAAGAGAGAGAGAGAGAGAGAGAGATCGGAGAGAGAGAGAGAGAGAAAGAAAGATTTGGGGTTGCAAGGGGTGAGTTGGGAGGGAGGCGAAATGAAAAGACCTAAAAATGATGAATAAATACAAAATTCTGAAAGGCTCTGCGTCCTTCTCGCTCACCGACGACAGATAGACAGAGAGTAAATAAATCATCTGAAATAGAAAATAAAGCAAAACGTAAATATCCTTAAGGCGAGAAACCGAGAGAGAGAGGGGATTGAGACAGAGGAGGAGACAGAGAGTCAGAGTTCCTTACGGGGAGGACTGCGCGACACTTGGATGGAGTCAGAGAATTCTGCACGGAACTAAACGGACGAATCTGAGCAAAACTCGGGTTGAGTTCGCGTTCTGTTTTTAATCTAATATGTCACGCGAACTGAGAAGAAGAAAGGAAAACGCTCTAAGCACCTGCTCATCTATTTTTTTTTTTTTTAATTGTCTGCCATGGGCAGGGCTTTCCATTTCCCTCAATGGGTGTTTCACTCATCATCCCTGGACAGAGGGTCGGCATGTACGGGTCCTTTTTCCTCACCGGACAGTGCTGACGTGTTGCATTCTGCCGGACTGTTAAATCCCCAGTCGGGCTACGCAAGAGCACGTCTTCCGTGAGTTCAGTGTGTGAGACTGCTGTTGACGCATTAGGGAAATTCTCGAGAACCTGGGCACTGACCGTCGTGACAGCCGTGACCCGTTGTGTGGTGTGTGGGGGGTGGAGGGTGGGGTGGGTGGGGGGGGGAGGGGCGGAGGGGTAGGAAATGAGGTGGGGTGGAAGATGGATGGCGAAGGGAAAGGATGCTCGGTGGAACCCCCTCTTCTCTCCCATCGGTCCAGGTTGTGCAAGTATTAACAAAATAACATCCTTACGTTTTGTATGAGTGGAACATGTGACCTTCGATCTCTCAACATTGAGACAGGCAACCTCCTCAGACGCTCAATCCAGCAAACATGCTCAGCCATCTATCTAACAGACTCCCCGCTTTTCACATCTCCTTCCCCAAGCTTCACCTCATCATTTTTCCGTTTTCAATTAATCAGTCAGTCATTCCCCTGACCGCTGGGGGTCGGCATGCGTGGACGGAGTTCCCCATGAGTGCAGTGCTGCCGTTGCATAGTCCGGGCGAATCTACTCCCCAGTGGCTAAGCCTTGAGCACGATCTCTGTGAGTTCAGTGTGTGACTATCTGTTATATGCATTAGGGAAATTCTCTGCCTGACCGCTGACAGCCGCCCTCCATCGTTGTGTGTTTGTGGTGTGTGGGTGGGGGGGGTGGGGGGGGGGG
>JADBJO010005859.1:7500-12500 GCA_016801955.1 Conus betulinus
TTACACAACCTGCAGCTTGTTGTAGCCAGACGTAGCCAAAGCCCAGACTGAAAAGTCTTTCATTCATGCGAAAGTGAAGTGTCAGATTACATTTGCTGTTTACCACAACACTTATGCCTGGGCTAAAGGGTAAGTGCCAGATGATCTCTGCTGTTTAATTTTCCCTTCTGCAAGTGGTAATTTGTTCTCTTGCAACGAAGGTTCCATTTTCATAAAAGGCATGTTGCCACGCCATGCTTACAACACCTTCGTTAACACTCACCATAGATATAACAATTAATTCAAGAAAATCATACCTTCAACTTCAATACAAAAAAAAAAAAACTGACGTAAATAATTAACGTGCGTTGAATCACAGCTACGAGACACGTAAAGCCAATGGCAACAATTTGTCTTTGCACTTTACCAAAACAGTTGTACAACTAATGTCTTTTTCACTACCAGAACCTGACATATTTCCAGTCTTAGACTACCCTGATCAATTACCTTTTGATACCTTTTTTAATATTGTCAAATGTCTTGTCATTTGAACCCATTTCTTGAAGCACTGGTAACTGCTTTAAATGGACTGTATGGACGAAGTCTATGAATAATTAGATGTGGCTCTCAAGTTCCACACTTAGCACTCAAACGTCTGGGGGGGGGGGGGGGGGGGGTTTCAAATTCCAGCTCTCTGATATTCATCAATCAATTATGTCCTGTCATCTAGCAAAGAAATCATAACGACATGCCAGTATCGTCTGTTTCCATGAACTCCACGTCTATGTCTCTGGAATGTTCCAGTGCCGTTCATTTGAATGTCG
Organism: Conus betulinus; assembly: GCA_016801955.1. Taxonomy (NCBI): domain Eukaryota; kingdom Metazoa; phylum Mollusca; class Gastropoda; order Neogastropoda; family Conidae; genus Conus; species Conus betulinus. The sequence goes on from JADBJO010005859.1 coordinate 8,304, forward strand.
TTTTGCCAGTGTCATTTTCAGAACGTGCCTGTGTTTTCTTTGTCAGCAGTTACATCACCACAATTCCTTGTGTTTACACACTCTCTGGAGAGCAGGCATCGTCAAACGCATGGTTTAACACATGACTGATCATTCCTGAGGACATCGTCCAAAGTAAGGTTAACGAAGGATTGATTGCTCCGCAAATATAGTCAAAGCATGGTTTAAAGCATTATTCAACAATGTGTGAAGCGTAACAATCTTGGCAATGGAACAGAATCCCACAGGTGCGTAGGCGGTGTTAGTTCTGGTATATGCGTGCAAAACGTGTGTTTCTCATGGGCAAGTCCTGTCGACATGTTCCCTCATCGATTCATGCCCGTGGTGGCCACCCCACAGGAGCTATTGCTGTGACAAATTAATTACCTGCTGGCCAGGGATCAATAACCCAATGGGCTGATATCAGTGCCAGCTTTTCACTCCATGCTCAATGCCATAAATCCGAAAAGGTCAGATCGAAAGCTGCACACCAGGTATTATTTCCTTAGAGGCCATATAGACCCCTCTCTCTCTCTCTCTCTCTCTCTCTCTCTCTCTCTCTCTCTGTGACACACTCCAAACACATACGAGACTGCCACAGACTCCCTAAACCGGCAGAACTCCGTTTGTGAGCTGTTCTTAAAGATCATGAGCGAGAAAAAGATAAAAAGCAAAACAGACAGTCAACACACACCAAAAAGCAGTTTTCTTTAATTGCTCTCTTTTGTGACGTCACACGCCCTCACTGCACTCCACCCTTCATAAGTACCAACTTTCTTTTTTCATGATGGAAGCACATTTAATGTTTTGCTTTGTTTTGTTTTCTGTATAACAATGTTTCGGAATAATTGTCTGCAATGTGGGTCACTCGACAGTCGATCTTTACACTATCTTTGAATGTGTCAAAGCAAATGTATATATTATAAGAACTCGTCAGTGTTTCTTTCGAAATTCTTCATTGACAGAAAATAAAGTCATCTGATCCCTCTTGTGGGCAAAAGCGTTCGTCATCCTAGACCACGCTGAACGTGTGAACAAATATCACGGAGATGTTGTTACCAAGATAATGCTCCATGACCGTAAAACCTAGGTGTGCCATGAAAGCAGGTCCTGGGTGTGCCATGACAGCAGGTCATAGGTGTGCCATGACAGCAGGTCTTAGGTTGTCATGACAGCAGGTCTTAGGTGTGTCATGACAGCAGGTCTTAGGTGTGCCATGACAGCAGGTCATAGGTGTGCCATGACAGAGGTCTGCGGTGTGCCATGACAGCAGGTCTGAGGTGTGCCATGACAGCAGGTCCTGGGTGTGCCATGACAGCAGGTCTGAGGTGTGCCATGACAGCAGGTCATAGGTGTGCCATGACAGCAGGTCATAGGTGTGCCATGACAGCAGGTCTGAGGTGTGCCATGACAGCAGGTCTGAGGTGTGCCATGGCAGCAGGTCATAGGTGTTTCATGGCAGCAGGTCATAGGTGTGTGCCATGACAGCAGGTCCTAGGTGTATCTTGACAGCAGGTCATAGGAGTACCATGACAGCAGGTCATAGGTGTGCCATGACAGCAGGTCATAGGTGTGCCATGACAGCAGGTCCTGGGTGTGTGTCATGAGAGCAGGTCATAGGTGTGCCATGACAGCAGGTCTTAGGTGTGTCATGACAGCATGTCTTAGGTGTGCCATGACAGCAGCAGGTCTGAGGTGTGCCATGACAGCAGGTCCTAGGTGTGCCATGACAGCAGGTCATAGGTGTGCCATGACAGCAGGTCATAGGTGTGCCAGACAGCATCGTCTTAGGTGTGCCATGACAGCAGGGTCTAGGTGTGCCATGACAGCAGGTCATAGGTGTGCCATGACAGCAGGTCGTAGGTGTGTCATGACAGTCATAGGTGTGCCATGACAGCAGGTCTTAGGTGTGTCATGACAGCATGTCTTAGGTGTGCCATGACAGCAGGTCCTAGGTGTGCCATGACAGCAGGTCATAGGTGTGCCATGACAGCAGGTCCTAGGTGTGCCATGACAGCAGGTCATAGGTGTGCCAGACAGCATCGTCTTAGGTGTGCCATGACAGCAGGTCCTAGGTGTGCCATGACAGCAGGTCATTAGGTGTGCCATGACAGCAGGTCATAGGTGTGCCATGACAGCAGGTCATAGGTGTGCCATGACAGCAGGTCATAGGTGTGTCATGACAGCATGTCTTAGGTATGCCATGACAGCAGGTCATAGTGTGTCATGACAGCAGGTCATATAGTGCCATGACAGCAGGTCGTAGGTGTGCCATGACAGCAGGTCATAGGAGTACCATGACAGCAGGTCATAGGTGTGTCATGACAGCAGGTATCAGGTATGCCATGACAGCAGGTCATAGGTGTGCAATTACAGCAGGTCATAGGTGTGTCATGACAGCATGTCGTAGGTGTGCAATTACAACACGTCCTAGGTGCGCATGACAGCAGTTCCTACGTGTGCTGAGACAGCAGGTTCTAGGTGTGCCATGGCAACAGGGTCCAAGGTGTGTTATGATTGCAGGTCCTTGGTGTTTTTATGATTGCAGGTCCTAGGCGGGCCATGACAGCAGGTCCTAGATATGCAATGGCAACAGGTCCTAGGTGTGCCATGACAGCAGGTCTTAGGTGTGCAATGACAGCACGTTCTAGGTATGCCATGACAGTAGGTCCTAGGTGTGCCATGATAGCAGGTCGTAGATGTGCTGATAGCAGGTCCTAGGTGTGCCATGATAGCAGGTCCTAGGTGTGCAATGACAGTAGGTCCTAGGTGTGCCATGATATCAGGCCCTAGATGTGCCATGACAGCAGGTCCTAGGTGTGCAATGACAGTAGGTCCTAGGTGTGTCATGACAGTAGGTCCTAGGTGTGCCATGACAGCAGGCCCTAGATGTGCCATGACAGCAGGTCCTAGGTGTGCCATGATAGCAGGTCCTAGGTGTGCCATGATAGCAGGTCCTGGGTGTGCCATGACAGCACGTCCTAGGTGTGCCATGACAGCAGGTCTTAGGTGTGCAATGACAGCAGGTCCTAGGTGTGCCATGACAGCAGGTCTTAGGTGTGCCATGACAGCACGTCCTAGGTGTGCCATGACAGCAGGTCTTAGGTGTGCAATGACAGTAGGTCCTAGGTGTGCCATGACAGCAGGCCCTAGATGTGCCAAGACAGCAGGTCCTAGGTGTGCCATGACAGCAGGTCCTAGGTGTACCATGATAGCAGGTCGTAGATGTGCTGATAGCAGGTCCTAGGTGTGCCATGACAGCAGGTCCTAGGTGTGCCATGATAGCAGGTCCTGGGTGTGCCATGACAGCAGGTCCTGGGTGTGCCATGACAGCAGGTCCTAGGTGTGCTATGACAGCAGGTCTTAGGTGTGCTATGACAGCAGGTCTTAGTGTGTGCCATGACAGCAGGTCCTAGGTGTGCTATGACAGCAGGTCCTAGGTGTGCCATGATAGCAGGTCCTGGGTGTGCCATGACAGCAGGTCCTGGGGTGTGCCATGACAGCAGGTCCTAGGTGTGCTATGACAGCAGGTCTTAGGTGTGCTATGACAGCAGGTCCTAGATGTGCTATGACAGCAGGTCCTAGATGTGCTATGATAGCTGGTCCCAGATGTGCCTGCCATGACAGCAGGTCCTAGTTGTCCCATGACAGCAGGTTCTGGATAAACCATGATAACAGGTCCTAGATGTGCCATGATGGCAGGTCCTATGTGCGCCATAATAGCAGATCATAGGTTTGCCATGACAGCAGGTCTTAATTGTGCCGTAATAACAGGTCCTAGGTGTGCCGTGACAGCAGGTTCCAAGTGTGCTGGGGCAGTCAGAGGTCTCCTTAGACAAATATCCTCAGCCATACACCACAGTGTCAAAGGTTACAGCAAGGTCATCTTGACGGTGGCTATGCCAAAGGTCACAGCAATATCATGTTAATGGCGGTTATGTCGAATGTCACAGCAACGTCATCTTAAACGTAGTTATGTCAAAGGTCACAGTAATCTCATCTTAATGGTGACTATGGCAAAGGTCACAGCAAGTCACAGCAACATCATACTAATGGTGGTATTCTTGAAAGTCACGGCAATGCCATCTTAATGGTGGTTATATCAAAGGTCACAGCAGTGTCATCTTAATTGTAATTATGCGAAATGTCGAACAATGCTGGTAGTTCTATCAATCAAAC
>JADBJO010005859.1:17500-25000 GCA_016801955.1 Conus betulinus
ATACAATCTTCTTCAACTCGGCTTAGTTGATGTCTACATCAGTTGATTCCAAAAGCCATCGTAAAAAATTAATAAATTTATAAATAGATAACTAATGGAATAAATAACTGAATACATGCATCAGTAAATGGATGAATAGTACACTCAATTATCTGCCTTGATGTTCTGAAAATATCAACTGTTGGTCCATGTAGGCAAACACTGCTCACAGTTTGTCATCACTGAAAGGCAGACAGTGCTTGTCATGGAACTCTCTTCTTCAAGTAGCTGTGAATGCGATGAAAGTGAGCAGACAGAAATTGAACGACAACAAAACCCCTTCGTCTCCTTGAATGGCTTTGCGAATTGTATGCTGCAACCTATTCCAAAAGTAATCCAAACTGGCAACGGAATTACTGGATGCGCGATGATGGATGCGACGCTGAAAGACTTCTCGATACTCAGTCTTGAACTGTGTCAAGGGAATCAGATAGTTGTACGAAATAAATCCACACTCTCAGGAAGCCAGCATCCAGCACTACACGCCAAGCCCTGACATGGAACCCGCAATGGAAAAAGAAGAGGCCGACGTCGCAGCAGCTGGAGGCGAGACACTGAGGCAGAGATAAAGAGGCAGGGGACCAACTGGACAGGCATTCAGCGAGCAGCAGCCCAGAACCGAGTGCGATGGCGGAGTGTTGTCGATGGCCTACGCTCACCCTTGAGCTATGGGCCTAAGTAAGTAAGAAAGTACGAAATGAAACCTTTCCATTGTTGCTCTCCAGCGACTATACTATATAAAACGTATCTGGTTCACCTATACCATTTTTTTTGCATTTGACTCCACAGGCAGTTTATTCTTAACTCTGAGGGTTGGTAAAGTTTTCAAAGTTATTTTTGTTTTGGAAAAATTCGCTAACATTCTCGGTTTCAATGCAGAGAGTTGCAATTCAACCCGCACACCCGCGCCCTCCTCCTACCCTTCCATAAAATAACCTTAGAGTGAATGAATATGTGGTGCCACAACTGTGATTTGCGATGGGCCTGCCAATGGTGCCTGCTTCATCCACACACACACACACACACACACACACACACACACACACACACACACACACACACACACACACACACACACACACGCCAGCGCGCGCACGCACCCACACACACAAGCCAAACACAAAACAACACACACACACACACACACACACACACACACACACACACACACACACACACACACACACACACACACACACACACACACACACACACACACACACACATACATACATACATACATACATACATACATACATACATACACACACACATACACACACGTATGCAAGCACACACACACACACACACACACACACACACACACACACACACACACACACACACACACACACACACACACACACACACACCTGGCTCTAGCTTCATCAACAGTAATTACACAAATACAAAAAATGAAAGCACATGACCTCGACCTATAAGCATGACATAGTGAAGTGTCGATAGTCTTTCAGCTGTTCTGTGAAGGAAATCAAGCGCCACAGGTGAAGTGTTCATTTGCGGTAACATCACCCACAAATACTGCTGCCTGACGCGGTGGGGTGTTGATTACGAAAGTGATAAGGATTTTTATAACACTGGGGCCATTATGCTCATCTCCCGTTTGTCACATGTCTTTACGGAATCTTAAAGGTGGTGCAACTGACAAAATGTAATTGTAATTAAGGTGACATTAATGACTCCTAAAGACGCCCAGTTATAAACCGGAAATTAACCTCAATTAGTGAGGTCATTTTGAAGTCCTTGTATCATACAATTTGGCAATGGCTTTCCTTCTCAGATGGAGCATGACTTTGGCACTGTAACAGCTTCTTTCTGAAACCATGGTTATTCAAAGATAAGAAAAATGATTATTCTGATAAAGAGGGTGATGATGACGATGATGATGACGATGATGATGATGATGATGATGATGGTGATGATGATGATGATGATGATAAAAGAAGTTAAAAGAGAGAGATGACCCAGAGCAAGGAGAGGCCAGGACACAGGAGAGAAGATAGGCAGGCACCAGGGGAAGATGACTTTAAGCGTTATTTTCAGCCAGCCAATGGCATCAGGGCTGGAACCTCATGGAGGCAACATGGACCAGCCGAGTGATGACAGGTCAGTGACCTGCCTGGGCACCATGCTGCACATCTCACAAATGATGCCCGCTTCACACGTTCCCTTCGCAAAGATGAAAGAAAGCTGAGTGGAATCATTCTGCCGGCCTTGGAAGCAAGAAGCGGAAGGAAAGGGCCGACCGATAAGGCTGGTTCGAGTGAAGACGATGAGACAGTGAACAGAGATCAAAGAGAGAGGGAAAGGTTGAACAGGGGCTGGAGAAGGCGACAGACTGAAGGCGCGTTTGAGGTAAAGGAGCTGCACAAGAGTTTAATTAATTTGTTTTATTTGTTGGGGGATCGTGGGAATGCACACACGCAGAGGGCAAATGGTAAGGAAGGGGGCAAGGGGTGGGGGGTGGGGGAGGAGAGGGGAAAATGCAATTGTCTGGAGGGTGAATGAAGGCTTTGGGTGTGGAGTGTGTGTGTGTGTGTGTGTGTGTGTGTGTGTGTGTGTGTGTGTGTGTGTGTGTGTGTGTGTGTGTGTGTGTGTGTGTGAAAAGAGAGAGAGAGAGAGAGAGAGAGAGAGAGAGAGAGAAAGAAAGGGAGAGAGAGAGCATAAACAAGACAAAATTGTTTAATTCTATAGGCCACCAGCCCCTACAAACAAAAGAGGATATTGAAGTCCAATCCAAAAGAAACTAAAAATGAACAACTCACATAAGTCAGCTGTTCGAAGCATACGCTACATTTCTCAGCTGGATGGATAAACTGTCTGCTTTTCTATTAAACAAAAATAAAGCAGTGGTTTGTTTGGAGGTGGGGGTGTATTTTTGTATTGTAACAGCAACGGACTTTACATTTTGGTCTTCTAAATATTTGCTTCCAATTTTGTTGCACAAAGGACAAGAATAGATGAAATACTTTTCAGCTTCATCCACTTTGCATTTTACAAATGATCCTCTACATTTTTGACGTAGGGTTTGAGTGCCGCGCTCGTTTTGTGGTAAGAGTCCCAAGCATGATTTCACAATATAATACCTAAAGCAGTTAATTTCCACAAAACATGTTCTGCAATGATTGTACATATCTCAATGCAAAACAGCTTTTCCGCTTATCAAAAATCTGCCTATCAAGCTTTGTTTATAGACGCTCTATCAGTTTGTTTTTTCATCATGAATGATAGACCTGTTTGCTTTTTTGTTGTTTAATGATTCTTATAATGTTGTGACTTTTAAAAGAATTAACCACACTACAAGATTCAAGTAGATTTCTTCGTGAAATGTCAGTAGCATAAATGCATATTCATGAAAACATATGTGTATACGCACTATGTAAATAACCACATGACAATGAAGAAAGAAACACACAAACAGAGAAGGGAGAGAGAGACAGGCAGACAGACAGACAGAAATTGACAATGGAGAAACGAAACATACAAAAGCAGAGAGAGAGAGAGAGAGAGACAGACAGACAGACAGACAGACAGGCAGGCAGACAGACAGACAGACAGAGACAGACAGACAGAGACACACACACAGACAGAGAGAAAATACTACATCCACGTGTTCATAGACTATTTATGTTTTTGTAAAACGTCTTTACAGAATATATGTGGCTTTTAAGGTACCTTTGTAGTCCATACTTGTCTCATTAACTTATTTCAGTACAGAGGGATTTCAACACCGTCCATCAATTGAGGTTCTGTATGTTTATCTTTTGAATCCATATTATTTCTAAAGGCAATACAAGCACTTCAGTATTTGGTATATGTGATGCTCACGTTCAAATCATACAGAAGTAAGGATTTTGTTTTAACCATTCTCTGCAAACCTGGGTGCTGGGAGAGAACAGGGACTCCATCAAGCCTCCCTTCACCCACAACCCCACACCTCCATCCACCCTACCCTTAACCCCAGCCGCCCCACCACACACTCCAGAACACATGAAATGTCACGATGGTCACGGCTGTCAGTGGTCAGACGAGAATTTCCCTAATGCGATAGCAGTGTCATCACCAGTCACACACGGAACTGACAGAAGACGTGCTCATGCGTAGCCCGACTGGGGAATAAAGTCGTCAGCACAATGCAACGTCAGCACTGTCCGGTGGGGAAAAAGGACCGTACATGCCGACCCTCTGTCCAGGGATGAGTGAACACCCATTGAGGAAATGGAAGCCCTGCCCATTGCAGACAAAAAAAAAAAAGAATAATAGATGAGAAGCGCTAGAGCGTTTTCCTTTCTGGTTCGATGCCCCTGACACATCAGAATACAATCAGAACGCATTCCGAGTGTCGTTCGTTCTCCCAGAGCAGAAATGTAGAGTGTTCATTTTAGTTTGTTTATTGTTTTCTTTATTTTATATTTTAGATTCTCTCTCTCTCTCTCTCTCTCTCTCTCTCTCTCTCTCTCTCTCTCTCTCTCTCTCTCTCTCTCTCTTTAAAAGCAGACCATGTAGTCTTCCTGTCAGAATTTGTTCTGCTCATACTTTTTTGTGACTCCCTCTCACCCTACTGTACCCCCAAAACCATCTCTCTGTCTGTCTGTCTGTCTGTCTGTCCTGCCTGTCCGTCCGTCTCTCTCTCTCTCTCTCTCTCTCTCTCTCTCTCTCTCTCTCTCTCTCTCTCTCCCCGCATCATAGGAAAGGGGAGAAGGGGATGCAACCGAGGAGGGTCAGAGTGATCTTTCCAAATGTTCTCCTCAAACAATTATTTACAGACAGGTCCCCGGGGAGAGATGGATGGGGGTTTTCCCCCTTCCTGACAGTGGGGGCACCATACTGATGATTGACTTCCCCTGGGGGCAGACCCAAGGGTGGACAAACACCGCCTGACTGATCTGGTTACTGACACACGGACACACAGACGCTTGAGTGCGCGCGCGAAAGCACTACAGCTTTTTTTTTTTCTCAGTCACGCAAGACCCAGTGGCGAGCAGTAGAAAGTCACCAAGTCTATTCCTTACTTCTACCACCTGGAAAGTTATGTTTTTACCCTCGTCGGTTGGTTTTGTGTGTCTGTGTCTGCGGGACCGACTTCATAACAAAACTTGAGAGTTGGAAAGTAGGTCAAAGAACGAGCTCATGAAATCAGTAAGTAGATTTGAATCAAGTATCAAATGTGTAGGAGCGATCAGCAGATTTACACACACACACACACACACACACACACACACACACACACACACACACACACACACACACACACACACGCATGCGCGCGCGCGCACACACACACACACACACACACACACACACACACACACACTCACATACACACACACGCACGTACGCACGCGCGCACGCACGCACGCACGCACGCACACGCACACGCACACACGCACACACACACACACACACACACACACACACACACACACACACACACACACACACATTACTGATCCAGGTTCGATGAAAAGATGGAATTTTATCCAGAGATTTTTTTACCTTTCTTCTTTTTAAAAAAATCCACGAAAATTTATCAAAATTTGCTTAAAGTTTAGAGACTTGTAAAAAAAAAACAAATTCCGTTGTCGACGTCCTCTCCTTCAAACATGACTGAAAGGTAACATTCCCACGGCCGGGCTGCTTGCTTTGCACACCGGTTCACCAGGACAAAGTGGACCTTGGTCATCTCCCCTGTCGCTGCAGAGGGTGGGAGAGGAAGCTGTTGCCGTCACTGATGGCGAGCCTTGGTTTTCGGCGGCACCTCCCGGACTTTGGGCATGGTCGTCATAGTTGCTGAAGTCTGAAGTCTGCTTGGATGTGGTCCCTGGCTCACTTCCTCTTCCTAAGGGAGCTTAGGCTATCTGATCTGCGTTTCGGTTAGGCATGAAAAAAAAAAAACCAACAATAATTTGGAAGATATACATTTGAAGAAGAAAAGTGTTACTGAAATGACGAACACTTTGGAAAAAAAAAAAAAGAGAAAACAAAAACGCTACGTCTTATCAATTTGGAGTAGAAAAAATAAATAAAGATAAAAAAAAAAAAACCTGCTGAAGTCTGCTTGGGTCCGGTCGACTTCCTGTGGGAGTGTAAGCTACCTGCCTAGCGTTTCAGATAGGCATGAAAAAAAATGTTTTGGAAGAAAAACATTTGACGAAAATATATGTGTACTGTTTGACAAACGCTTTGGAAGAAAAAGAAAAAAAAAAAAAAAAGACAAAAACCTATCTATGCGGAGAAGAAAAAATAAATAAACATAAAAACTACGCGTTTTCTGTGATTATGAACTTCTTTAAATACGTGCAATGATTGTTATTTTTCCCTTTGATTGTGCGAAAGCGTTTGCTTGGTTTCTTAAGTATCACGTCGGACGAGGTAGTTATTTGCTCTTTCCATATTTTTATTACGGCCCGCCGTGGAGTACTTCATCGTGGCGGAGAGAATTTGTTTCGCTTGGGGGGGGCGGAGGACACAAAAGGAAGTCTAACCGGTGGGGATAGTGAGCTGGTCCAAACACCCTACTAGTATCCTGTGTAAAGTGAGATAAGTTGCGCAACCTCTGTTGTTCGAGTGTGTGTGTTTGGAAGCGCTATTCACAGGCTTCCTTGTTCTAGCGTGTACCCTTTCTTGAGAGAGAGAGAGAGAGAGAGAGAGAGAGAGAGAGAGAGAGGGTCCACTTCATTGTGAACTGAAAATGTTTTCTTGGTGTTCATTTCTGCTTTTCCATGCTTCAGGAAGTTGGCATGGCTGTTCGTCTACATTCCCTATTGGATATAGATTTCTTACAAGATTTCTTTTGGTTCCTTCTCGGGCCCTTCAAGACTTAGTCCCCAAGACGGTTGCCACACCGATAATCTTGGACTTTGCTGAAATTAAGGAGTGTATCTGTTGTGAAGCTGGCTATGCGTTAACCTTAAAGGTACAGCACATAGTATGAGCAGCCAGCCGGCTGGAACACTGGAATTTGTTTGATTGGAAAGAATGCTTTCTTTCTGATGAAGAATACGAGAGGAATACTTCACTCCAAACTGTCAGCTAACACTGTCACTTGTCCTGTGTCTACTGCCTCTGTCTCCTTACCACCCTGGTGTCTACTACCTCTGTTTTATAACCTCTATGATGTCTACTTCCTCTGTCTTATAACCTCTATGGTGTCTACTTTCTCTGTGTTATAACCTCTATGGTGTCTACTTCCTCTGTCTGATAACTTCTTTGGTGTCATCTACTACTGTCCTCTAACCTCTAGGGTGTCCATTACCACGCTCTTCTGATTTCTACGGTGTCTACACCACTGTCTTCTAGACTCTGTGGTGTCAACAACCATTGTCTCCAACCTCTACGGTGTCTACAACCATAGTCTTTTACACTGTGTAACTTCTACCACCACTGTCTTCTACCTTCTATGCTGTCCACCACCACTCGTCTTCTAACTTGCATTGTGTA
>JADBJO010005859.1:30000-45000 GCA_016801955.1 Conus betulinus
GGTCAAACGACAGAACGCACTCAGACAGAGAGCTAACTTCTTTTTCTTTACTACTTACAAACTAATAAAGCATTTTAATTATTATCATCGTCAAATCGGCAAACGCCTTCACAGTTATATAACAGGTAGTCACACCTCAAAGCAGACGGTTCTTCCATTCACTTTTACAATTATGTGTTCCATGGATAGCAACAGAGATTACAAACAAGAACACTAGATTGAGAGATCAGCGTTTTTTTTTTTTTTTTAATTCGCTCCTCCTTATTTGCTACATTTTCCATTACTTAAGCTTCGATTCGAGCTCCCACTCGACGATAATCCATTCATTATTTTTGTTAGATTAATTTCACTCTGATCAACATTTCCTTATGATGTATGCCTCAGCATCTCTTATTTCCAGCAAACAGTACATCATTGTTTCTGTCTTCCTCTTACTCCTTGAAAGTGACTACAGTCACTATGCTGATTATTATGATATCACCATCAGTGGATTCTGTGGAAGAGGGAAGCAGATTTTTCAGACAGCTGTCGGTGGTATGAGCCTCAGCAAAGTTCTGGGGCAGCTCGCTCCAGTCCCTAATTGTTCTTGACAGGAACGACAACTGCTGCTACAAACCTAACAGTGTGGCTTAGGGAACTGCTAATTTTGTCCATTAGCTTATGACAATGGAGGCGGCTTTACGCTCTTTGCCTTCATATAATTTGTATAACTTATTGACCGAACTTTTGAAACAAAGCTACGCACTTTGTTCGAAAAAAGAAAAACACGAAGTCAAATCGATTCGTTAATAACTCTCGTAGCGCCTCATTACACTGAAATCCTGTTCTCATCTCCTGCGATTCCATCCATGAGGCCAGTCATAGTCGACAATGCCAGCTTGTGTTGATGCCGATGGAAACCGAGTTTCTGACATCTACACATCAGTCAGCGTCTATGTTGGAACCTCTCTGACCAATCACTATCAATAAGGACTGACTCTCCTTCCTGTAAGAATCAAGCCGCACCACCACACATCTCTTGAGCTGCCAATAATTCAGATTACATGTTACTCTCTGATAACAGTGTTGGTTTCCTCGGCAGGGGAGGTTACCTAATTATTTTTTTCCAAGCTAGGAAAGATTCCAGATATACACTCCGCACAAACTTACAGCTCCTAACATACATACATACATACATACATACATACATATACATACATACATACATACATACATACATACATACATACATACATGCATGCATACATGCATACATAGGATAGAGAAAGAGAGAGAGATCTGCATTGACACACACACACATATATATATACATACATACATATATACATACATACATACATGCACGCATGCATCCATGCATGCATACATACATACATACATACATACATACATACATACATACATACATACATACATACATACATACATACATATATAGAGTATGAAAATAGATAAATGTGCAGATAAAGTTAGAGGAGGAGATAAACAGAGAGAGGGAGAGGGAGGGGGGGGGGGGAGGCAAGGCAAGATTTTCCAGTTATTTTGTAGCGCATAAGCTCAACGCTCCTGGCATACAGAATGAGAGAGAGAGAGAGAGAGAGAGAGAGAGAGAGAGAGAGAGAGAGAGAGAGAGAGAGAGAGAGAGAGAGGAGAAGTGGAGGGGGAAGTGGGGGAATAGGGAAAGGGGAGAATGGATAACGGAGACACACTTTATCAATGTCATTTGTTCTCTCTCTCTCTCTCTCTCTCTCTCTCTCTCTCTCTCTCTCTCTCTCTCTCTCTCTCTCTCTCTCTCTCTTACACACACACACACACACACACACACACACACACACACACACACACACACACACACACACACACATAGCCCCCCCCCCCCCCCCCCCACACACACACACACACACACACATGCACACACACACACACACACACGCACACACACACACACACACACACACACACACGCGCGCGCGCGCGCGCACGCACGCACGCACGCACGCACGCACGCATGCACGCACGCACGCACGCGCACACACACACACACACACACACTCACACATTCACACCGGCATTCTTTCTCCCCACACTCTCTCTTCACATTACTTTTTGTTTATTTTCAAATAAACCGTCTGTAGCTAAATCTGGAGGGAAGGTGTGATGTGATGACTTCCCTATGTCTGTATTTGTGCTACCGTAGACTGCTGATGTTGGCACTATCGACTGTCTGTCCCCCTCCCCCCACCCCACCCCCCCCTCCCCCACCCCCACTCGTCTTCTTTCCCCCACCTCACCGTCCCCACCCCTCTTGTTCCTGCAGTCACACAGTCTGTCAGTTCTTTTCAGCTCGTGTAAAAGATGAACATTCGGTCAGGCACAGATTCTCCCTACCAACACACAGATACCATGTATCATATCAACATCCATATATCATCTGCCATGTCATGACCACGAAGGCCATATGTTAAATCCACACATAGACCTTATGTGTCGAGTCAGCTCACAACTTTCATGTGTCAAGTCAACATACAAACATCATGTTCCATACTGATACACAGACATCATGTGTCGTGCTAGCATGCAGACATCATGTGTATTGTCAACATACATCACGCACCATGCCAAATGTAGACATCATGTTTTATGTCGGCACAGACACGTCATGCGTCATGCCAGCACGCGTATACATTATATGTCATGTCAGAACGTAGACATCTTATCATAAATAAATGTCAGCGAACCGCCCAGAGAAACGTGGACAAACGAGTCACGCGTTTCGACCTCTTAGGTCTTCTTCAGGTGAAACAAAAATGAAAAAAATAACGAAAATGCACTTAGCTTTGATCGCTTCAGATTGCTTCTGCGTTCAGCGCAAGGAAGAAGGCGATCAAAGCTAAGTGCATTTCCGTTTTTTTTTTTTTCCATTTTTGTTTCACCTCAAGAAGACCTAAGAGGTCAAAACGCGTTGTTTTTTTGTCTTGTGACTCGTTTGTCCACGTTTCTCTGGGCGGTTCGCTGACATTTGTTTAAGATTTGTTTAGATTCCGCCTGCAGTCGTTTCACTTTGCAACTAGATATTGTATCATGTCAACACACAGACGCCGTCGTGCCAGCACTCAGACATTATATGTCACGTCAAAACATGGACATCAAGTACTTTCCAACACATAAAGATTATATGTTAGGTCAAGCAGATACTGTGTGTCCTGTCACACACAGACATATGTGTCATATAAATTATGTCAACACATCAATGTCATGTCACATGTCAACACACAGACGTCATATCTCATGACAACACAGACATCGTGTGTCGTGTCAACACAGACATCGTACGTTATGTCCATACAAAGACATCGTGTGTCGTGTAACCACACAGACATCGTGTGTAACGTCCATACGTAGACATCATGTGCCGTATCAACGAACACATTTATTTCCAGCTACATCATGTGTCATGATTCCATAAACAAATTTCATGGTTACAAAATCTCTGAAGTGATTAACTCTAATTGAGAAAAAAAGAGCTTTTCAACGGCATAAAACATCATGTGTCAGGTCAACACACACAAACACCATGTGTCAGGTCAACACACAAACATCATGTGTCAGGTCAACACAAACATCATGTGTCAGGTGTGTCAGGCAACAACACATCATGGTGTCAGGTCAACACACAAACATCATGTGTCATTGGTCAAACACACAAGCATCATGTGTCGTGTCAACACACAAACACCATGTGTCGTGTCAACACACAAACATCATGTGTCAGGTCAACACACAAATATCATGTGTCGTGTCAACACACAAACACCATGTGTCAGGTCAACACACAAACATCATGTGTCAGGTCAACACACAAACATCATGTGTCGTGTCAACACACAAACTTCATGTGTCAGGTCAAACAACACACAAACATCATGTGTCGTGTCAACACACAAACACCATGTGTCGTGTCAACACACAAACATCATGTGTCAGGTCAACACACAAACATCATGTGTCAGGGTCAACACACAAACATCATGTGTCAGGTCAACACACAAACACCATGTGTCTGGTCAACACACAGACATCATGTGTCGTGTCAAAACACACAAACACCATGTGTCATGTCCATAAACAAACGTGATGTATCATGTGAACACACAGACATCATGTGTCATGTCCATAAACAAATGTCATGTGTCATGTCAACACACACATATCATGTGTCATGTCCATAAAACAGTGTCATGTGTCATGTCAAAACACAGACATCATGTGTCATGTCCATACACAGACATCATGTGTCATGTCAACACACAGACATTATGTGTCATGTCAACACACAGACATCATATGCCATGTCTATACACAGACGTCATGTGTCATGTGTCAACACACAGACATCATGTGTCATGTCCAAACACAGACATTATGTATCATATCAACACTCAAAGATCATGCGTCATGTCCATACATAGATATCACGTGTCATCTCAACACGCATACAGAGTCAATAGTAGGTTGCCTCACTTGCGATCGGGGAGAATTAATCGACCTTACTTTGGCAGATGTTTGTAGGAGGGCAATTGTACGGTTTTTGCTTGGTTTTTCTGGGATCCGTAAACACATTCCAGAGAGATAGACAGACAGACAGACAAAATGACAGACCGAAGAGGAAGGGAGTGAGAAAGGAGACACAGAGACACAGACAGACAGACAGAGAGAGAGAAATAGAGAGAGAGAGAGAGAGAGAGAGAGAAGAGAGAGACAGAGAGAGACAGAGACAGAGAGACACAGAGAGAGAGAGAAAAAAGATGGAGAAAGGGGGGGGGGGGGGGGGGGGGGGGGAGGAAGACACAAACAGACATTTCGTTTCGGGGATAAACGTGAACTTTACCAAACATCTTTGTTTTCTTCCTCTTCTGCAACACTGCCATTGTTCACAACCACATTGCGAACCCAGTGGTTTTCTCCCGTGGTTATGAGAAGGCTACAATTCTCCAAGCGGCGGGGGTCTTTTGCTAGATAGCACGTGAAGACCATTACTACCACAGCAGGAACTACTGATGACACTCACCATGGAGCTGAAACTGGAGTGAAGTCAGGTTCAGCAAATGTCTCTCTTCAAAACAGACAGATCGGTTAACCCCAGATTCTGTCTGTCATTGACTTGGTTTTATCATTGTTTTCTTACCTCCTTTCAACTTTTGTTGTTGTTATTCTTGTTGTGAATTAAAGAGATGTTAGTAAAACTTTGTCACATGTTTTCTTTTCTAATTTTGATTCTGCCTCGGCGAGCACATAAGGCCATTTTCGGACTGCCGCCACAGAGAAGAGAAAGTATTGTTACAAAATAAAAATAATAACAGCAAACACTCATGGCTGTATGAACACACATGATGTTTTATGCGAGTGGGTGAGATGATCGTTATTCTATCATTACAGTATATGGAAATAAACCGTGCAGACAGCGTCAGCCTTTCTTTTCATTTGTTGTTGTTTGATTCTTTTCTTCGCAGATTATGCAAGGACGTAAAAAAGCAACTGTGTCACATATAATGTGTATCTCTTTTTTTTTTTTTTACCATATTGTTATTTAGACACTGCAGAATGAACAGCAGACGTCCGCTCTTGACAGTGAATACAGTCGTCAGAAATAGCTGACCTGTCATCACAGGAATAAGAGGGTGGTAGTGGGAGGGGGAGGGGGGGGGGGGGTTCAAAGCTTTCTATAACGGAGATAGGTAAATCGGTCACAAACGCAGAGAAAAAAAAAAACGGTAGATGACAGTAAAGAAAAAAAAAGCATTGTCACAAAGAGTGACGCAAAGGAGACATTACTAGCATAGAAAGCTACAAGGTGAGGATATAGTTTCGACTGAAAGTACCACCTCTACCCACCCCCAGCCCTCCCCACGAAATCCCACCTCCCTACGCCGCTCCCACGCTCTCTCTCTCTCTCTCTCTCTCTCTCTCTCTCTCTCTCTCTCTCTCTCTCTCTCTCTCTCTCTCTTCCACCTCTCTCTGAGCCCCTCTGCTCCTTAGGGGCAAACACATGGCAGGAGGTTTGTTTACCAACAGAAGGTTTTCTCACAGATGAACTCTTGTATTATAAATGAATTTTAAATCCCATGTTGAGTATGTCCACAAAAAATGTCAAACCAGATTATATTGTCTTCGCAAGCTGCGATCATTTCATGTGAATACTGACATTCTTCGGACATTTTATTCATGCTTCTTGGAATCTGTTCTAACTTTCTCATTTATGTGTTGGTATGGTGGGTTGACTGTGAAGAGCAGAAATGTGCTTGAGAAAGTGGTGAACGTGGGAGGAAAAATCGTTGGTGAGAGACAAAAAAGTCTGAGTGAGCTATATAGGTGCCGTGTTAGTTGTAAAGCGAAGAAGATTACGTGTGACCAGACCCACGTCCTTGCAAATCAGTATGACCTTCTTCAGTCAGGACGAAGATATCGATCGTTAAATGCAGAAGTGTCAGATTTAAACAAAGTTTTATTCCCCTGTCCATTGATTTCTTGAACCGAGAAGATGTTTAATTGAAATCCAAAATTCCTCTATATGAATGTATGTCATATGTGAGAAAATGGGTAATGTGGCTAAATTATTGTTTATTTGCTGTGAATGTGTGTGACCACAACAAATTAATTTCTCAAATTGAGATAATAAAGTTTACTTGACTTGACTTGACTTGAAAAAAAAAATGATGGATTCATGCAGATACAGGTGTTAGTTAACAATACAGTACCTGTGGAGTTGAGATGTCTCACCTCTACAAAAAAAGGGTTTACAGGAGAGATAATTAAGTGTCAAAGTGAACTGGACACGGAAAATAATCATATCAGTATAATCTGCCTTTTGCCGGAGTCAGATGTAAGTGGCTCCAAAACAACAGTACCTGAACCCTACTCGGAGACTCCTATCCGTGGTCATTATTATCATCGTTATCTTCTCACTACATTCTCTTTATCATCTTCATGTTGGTTGCGGTGTTGCTGATACGGTGTCGATGTCGGTGATGATGGTGATGATGATGATGCTGTCGTATTTTATATGGTTATGATGTCACTGGTGACACTGATGGTTTATTTTGAAAACGGCGAGCCATATATACATGCAAATGCTAATTCCGCAAATGGGCGACACTAGCAGAAACACGGTGGGAGTCAAAGTGTATACGAAACTAGATCAGCTGAATAGCTCTCAAGTTTCATTGTTTTCGAATAAATCGCGTGTCATTGCCTCTGCATAAAAGTAAACATCGCCTACCAGCGGGGATGGCGCTTATCTGCCATAAAGCTCAGCGCATGTTTCTCATTCAGTTTCCATCTCCTTCTGTTCTCCCTCCCCCTGTACCCCCAAACCCCAGCCCCCACCCAACCCCCACTCTCCCTCCCACTTATTGACGCTTTATCCATGTGCCTGCTCACGCGATTCGAATCCATTGATTTTTCATATCAAAAACACCTCTCTCTCTCTCTCTCTCTCTCTCTCTCTCTCTCTCTCTCTCTCTCTCAATAATATCTTCAGATCTGTGAAAAAAATCTATAAACTGGACAGTTATAAGATATATATATGCACGCATAATGTTCTATTTTTATTGTTTTTCTGTTGCTTCATGCGAAGCCAAAGTTTTTGTTTGCTCTTTAGATCTGGATTTGCCCTTTTTCTTTTATTTTCTTTTTTTTTCTCGTTTTTGGGTGTGTTTTTTTTTATGAGTTCTAGGAAAGAACTGGGTTTTTCTCCTTGCATGTCACCTCACTGCCCTCTCTGTGCACTTCCCCCCCACCACCAGCGCCGCAGCATCCATCTTCACTTCGTAGAGCCATTTTCTTTCATCCAGTCCCTCATATTCTGATTTTTTTTTCCCCTTTCCTCCAGATCTTTCCATGAAGATCTACGACCCTAGGGCAGATGGACAGAACATTCGTCATTTGTGTGGAAGCTAATGTCAGGCAAAGAGTGCTTGTTTCAAAACAAGGGCTTGAACGGTTGCCTAATGTATTCATTTATACTGAAATATGTTTAGGTCATGTGCGTAACAAAATGAGCGTATGTAATCATTGGCCTGGTTGACCCCCGCGTATGTGTGTGTGTGTGGGGGGGGGGGGGGGATGGGGCGGTAGGTGGCTGGTCGGGTAAACGCACGCGCGCATGTGTGTGGGGGTGCGCTTTTGAGTGTGTGCGCGCGCGCATGTGTGTCTGTCTGTGTCTCTGTGTGTGAGTTTTGTGTATACATGTATGTGTGCGTATGTGCGCGCAAGGATGCGAGCATGTGTATATGTGCATATGCCTGTACACGTGCGGACGTGCTTTGTGTGTGTATGGGTGAGTGAGTGAGTGAGACAGACAGACAGACAGAGGAGGGGGAGAGAGCGAGAAACGATAATCACGAGCGCTTCCGGTAGAATGACAAATGATGAATTTAATCTTTTTAGCCATCTCTGGCTCGAAGATGTCAGCTTGAACTGTGGGCCGTAAATCCTCTTGAAATATTTTCAATAAATCACATGTTGCTTCGAAATTAGCATTTACCAGATTCAGGCAGCCGTTGTAATGGTTGTTTATGCACTTACAAACGCTATGTCAATGATCTTTTGCAAATATTGCAAAGAATAGGTATGTCAAATTAGGTCTTGTCATATTGATATCGTTTTATGCAGTTTCAGTGCACCAAACAGAAGAGCAGATATAAGCATGCCCTCATGTTCTTTGAACTAATCATCATCATCATCATCATCATCATCATCATCATCATCATCATCGCCTATTACCCCTCCTGGGGCACAGGCCGCCAACCAAGGACCTCCAGGCATCTCTGTCCTGGGCTCTTCTTTCCAGCTGGTTCCAAGTCATCCCCATGTTCCTGATGTCTGCTTCCAGGTCCGTGTGCCAGTGTGTTCTTGGCCCACCTCTTTTTAGTTTTCCTTGGGTTTCTTGATTTCTTGTTCTGCAGGCAGCTGGTTTGTTCTCTCCCCAGAGCTCGTTGTTGTTGATGGTGTCTGGCCATCGGATGCGGAGAATACTCTCATTGTACAGTGGATGTAGACAACCAGTGAAGACAAATTAAAATGGGGTTATCAGAAAAGCTAACACACACACACACACACACACACACACACACACACACACACACACACACACACACACACACACACACACACACACACACACACACAATAACAACCAGCAAAGCAAAACGATTGCAAAGATATTTGATAGTTGATATCAATATCAAACAAATTAGGCCTCTCTACTGATGGGCAAACCCAAAGGTATGGGCTACTGGGGATGACCCAATTTCGTTGTCACGCAAGACATTTCTCTTAATGACAGCAAGCCATATTCCTTGGTGGGAGAACTGTCGCGTTAGGATGATCTGCCTGAGTGCGATTCGAAGATATAAAAGAACAGTTTTGAGTGCTCATTTGCACAGACTAAGGCCTACTGGCACTAACAGAGCCTAGTAGCGTTGAACTAGATTATTTTGTATATCTTGCGTGTAGTCAGCCTCCCTCACCAGGCCTGACCATGGCCGAATCGCTCCAACAAGGGGGATCACCCTGGTCACCAGCACATAGCCATTGTCGAAGACTTCTCATGGCGAAAGTCCTTCACTGTTAACACCACTCTCTGACGTGGTACAGTCATTCAGCCGAAGCAGGTTTACCTTGAGTGTGACACCTGCAGTGAGTTTGTGAGAATTTCAGGAGATGGGTGAGGGCTGCACAAGAGAGGCAGTAAGGCTGATTTCACGTCTTCACGGTTTATTCTAATCATGAAATAAATATCTCCCGAGAACTTAAACTTCTGAAGTTGAGACTTAGGGTTGTGCAACTCACCAATCCACTTTAGTAAACACGACTCTGGCAACAGTCTTAAAATCCTGAGTATATTTCTGTCGACCTGTCACACCCCCTCCAGCATCTTCTTCTTCCAACAGACGGGGAAGGGAGAAAGAAGGCGAGGTGTCAGAATGGGTCGGAAAAGAAAGAAAGGAGAGAGAATAACGGGTGTGAGGGTGGAGGGAGGGAGGAGACGGTGTTGCGGGAGGTGGAATGAAGCTATAAAGAGAATCCAATAGACAGCGTGTCTTCGATCAGTCTGGTACCACCTAAAGCCTCCTTCCATCATTTTTCCCTGCAAAGTAAAACGCTGTCACAAGTGTGTGCGGGTGTGAGACAAGGTTGATTGACAGAAACGGTAAAAGTGTCGGTTGTCCAGTTACTGTTTCCATCATTACCTCCTTTAGGTCTTTAATCCCTCCCCCTCATGTCCTCTAGGGATGAATGGAACCAACACACAACAACAAAGAATGTAATAAGGCAAATTAAAACTCACATCTTATAAAACAAATAGCTTTAAAGTCTTGAATTGTGTATATATTGTCTGGAACAAATAATGACATGCAGTTTTATTCTATCAATTGTGTTGTTCCTATAAACTTTGTTACATTGTGTTGTTTGTGTTGTATTGCACTGTTGTTTTGTATTGTGCAACTTTTCATAGCAAAAGATTTCTTTCCCCGGAATTTACAGCATCCAAACGCCTATTCATTACACCAGATTCGACAAGCACATAAAGAGATGTATACATTGACGTTCCTACAATAAGGCCACCAATCAATCAATTTTGTCATAGGTCCCATATCAACCTCATTTTTGATTGGGCCATAGATTGCATACTGCTGCCACGGGACATATGAATATAATGCTATAATTCTCTTTCCCACAAAATTCTGTCAATTGCAAAAGCTTAAAATCAATTTTACGTTGTTTTGAGCTGGTACAGTCTTGTTGTTTGTTTTTTTGTTGTTGTTTTCGCTATGTTATCTGTTCACCTACCAAAGGGGCATGTGTTTCTTTTCTTTCCTCAGCTGAAGGCACAGGCCTACTAGATTAAAAGTCGTTTTCAACCCTTATTGAAATGAATGGGTCGTTGTATCTTTCAGACTTACTTTTTGGTTAAAGAAAAGCATGGCGAATTTCTTTGAATTTAAGCATAATTAAAAGCTCACAGTTTCCAAGGAACCTGTCTTTTTAAACTCTTCCATAGCTTTATTTTTGGTCATAGAATTAGATTTGGTTTGTTACGGTGTTGCCATTGTATGGTTTTGTCTAGTCTGACTAAACTTTCTTTTCAAGCTTTGAAACCAAATTTTTCAATGATAAGTTTCCAATAAAGCTTAAACATTGTGTAGTTAATAGAATTCAAAATTTTCAATTTCAGTTTCGCCCAGCCAACAACAGGGGGGGGGGTGTATTTCAGGATGATCACATCGTTAAAATCAGTCTTATGTATGTTTGTTAAAAAAATTGCCGTAACATCGACTTGTTCACAACAAGTATCTGATTACTGCAAAAAAAACTTCAAGGCCCTTAAAACTGAATTTATTTCACACTAAACCCTAGATCGAAAGATATATATTTACAACTTTTGGAAACTGGAAACTCACGTGTGATTGTGTTGAACATTCCTGAACAAAATCTTCATGGAGTCCGATATGAAATATTAATGCTCAATGTCATGTAAAAGGGAGTGTGTAAACAGAGTACTCTGTGCGTAACCAGCACAAATATGTTTTTTTCTGTTTGGACACCAGAGGCAGATGGCAGAATAAGTTTATGGTGTGGGTAGATCTGAAAACCTTAATTTTCTCTAAGTGCATGTTCCAGTCCTCTCGCCAGAGGCCTTTAACATAACCGAAAAGCTCGGTTCTCAGACCTGTGTAGTCCGTAGAGATCTGAATTTTCTTCTTTATTACTGACAATCTTGGTAAGATATTCAATCACCTCGTCGTCATGTGCCAACATGATCGGGGCCCAAGCAACAACAATGTTGTAACCATCAGATTTCAGAGACATGTAAAGGCACTTAAGTTCAGAAGACCGTGGTGGTTAAGGCTAAAGCCAGCAATGGCTTCCTGATGGTAAGAGAGTTGGAAAGAATGAGAAAATTCTTATGTTTTGAGTGATAGACCATCTTGAGAGCCAAGACAAGGGCTGGGAGTTCAGCAGTGTTGGTGGAGCTGTTAGAGGGAAAGTCTTTTGAAAATTCTGGGCTTGCAGCACTTACACAAAAGTAGCAACACCCGTCTCAGACATGGAAACGTCAATAAATGTACTTTAGAAGATGATGACTGTTTGCAACAAAATTCTGCATAAAGGTCGTGTATGCCAGCGAGCAGGTGGAGCCCTACAGAAAGAAACCAGATCAGACCATGTCACCAGAGTAAAAAAAAAAAATGGTGCTTGGTAGATCGTCTGGAAATTTTGAAAGATCACAAACAACGTTAATGTCAGTGTCTGAACTTTCCAAATGGGAGAGAACACACCCGCCCTAAAATGAAATATGTGCTTTTCGTATTTGCTCTGAATTTTGAGTGGAAACACTGCAATAAGCGGGATTTTATATTTAAAGATTAGATTCGAGCAGAAGATTAAAGCAAGTCAGCAATTTACGGATAGAAAAGGATGGATAGCCATTACTGCACAGAGAGTGTACACAGGGAAGGTACGGAACACTGAGTCCAAACTGAGTCGAAGCCTTCGATGGTGAATTGTATTGAGAAGCTCGAGAAGTGGCCCCATACACGTGGAGTGCAGACGTCAACAAAATAGAGAATTCTCGGAAATCAGATTTACTGCTCTAACTATTCTAAGATTCAAAGCAGCATGCATAATTTTAAAGTTTTGGGGAGAAGAGGGGAAGGAAGGGCACGGTAGTAGGGAAAGAGGATACGTGGGGGACGGGGATGAAAATAGGGGTTGATGTGGAGTAGGTGGTAATCAGATTGCAATTTCAAAGAAAAAAAAATATGCAACTGAAAGGAAACGACGAAACGAAAAAAGGAAGACTTGAACAATCTTAATTCCACTCCTAATAAACAGATCAATAGACAGCACCATTCCAGCAGACGACAGGCAGTGGCAGGGCATGCCGGGAAGGGCAATCTTCAGCGGAAACCTTCCGCTGTCCGCCATTACATAAAAAAATGACTCTCGATTTTTCATCCCAGCTGGCTTCCTCTGGGTCGGCGGCATGATTTCTTTCTGTTTTCATCGTGAAAGCTAATTAACCGCTTTTTTTACTCTCTCTCTCTCTCTCTCTCTCTCTCTCTCTCTCTCTCTCTCTCTCTCTCAAAATCTTCTGATTGATTTCAATTTTCGCCCACACGAACAGTTCTCGTCATTCATTTCCATTTGACCGACAGTTGCTTTTTTAGTCCAGTTATTATTATTTATCGTTGTTTTATTTTCATTTCGTTTTTTCTTCCTTTTCTTTTATTCACTTTATTACTTTTTTTTTCGGCGAAGCAGTCTTTTTGCGTCTTCATGGACTGTAGCAATAAAGCGTGCAATCACGCCACATATCTAGGGCAGTTTGTGCCCAGGCAAGCGCGTGCGCGCACAAACGCGCGCAAGCGTGTGTGTGAGTGCGTGTGCGCGTGCGCGCGCATGCGCTTGCGGGTGTCTGTATATGTGTGGATGTATGTGTGTATGTGTCTGCGTATGTACGTGTGTGTGTGTGTGTGTGTGTGTGTGTTGTGTTGTGTGTGTGTGTGGTGTGTGTGTGTGTGTGTGTGTGTGTGTGTGAGAGAGAGAGAGAGAGAGAGAGAGAGAGAGAGAGAGTGAGAGAGAGATGCGCATTCAGATGAATATTTGCACTCTCATTCATACACACACACACACACACACACACACACACACACACACACACACACACACACACACACACACACACACACGCACACACACACACACACACACACACACACACACACACACACACACACACACACACACACACACACACACACACACACACACACACACACACACACACACACGCAGACACATACACACATACATCCACATATACAGACACCCGCATGCACGCGCGCACGTACGCATTTATGCACGCACGCACGTACACACACACACACACACACACACACACACACACACACACACGCACACACACACGCACACACACATATATAGACACACACACATGCCTGCAGACTCTCATAATGTGCAGTGAATATTCCCACGTCAGCCCTATATCCCCTTCCACGGCTTTCAGCCCTTGAGGAAAAAAAAAAAACAGTTTTCAGCTTCATCACCCACAGTGTCTCCCACTCAAGCCGATAGTTAGGCTGGTCATGTGCACCTTCTCCATGGCAACATGCTTCAAACGGAAGAAGATGTGGTCAGGCTTGCTGAAGTGGGTAGTGAGTGGCATCTATACAATTGTGAGTGTGGTGATGCCAGATAAGAAAATGCGCTGTGTGAAAAGTTTTTTTTTTTTTTTTTTTTTTTTTTTTTTTTTTTTTTTCTTATTTTGATTTTTTTTTTTTTTTTTTTTTTTTGTTTTATTTGTTTGTTGGTTGGTTCCTTCGATGTAAGGGAAGCGCATCATTTTCTGAGTTGCATGTTTTCAGTCTTTTTCAACATATAGTGGAACTTATGGCGATGTCAGCTCTGGATAGACCAGTGTTCCTTTTACAATAACCTTCATTCTAAAGGGATTCTCTCTCCCTCTCCTCTCTCTCTCTCTCTCTCTCTCTCTCTCTCTCTCTCTCTCTCTCACACACACACACACACACACACACACACCACAACACCACCACCACCACCACCAGTGTTGGATTCAGACACCATCCCCCAAGACTGAATGTTGCAATCTTCATGAATGCGAGATGAAACTGTTACCAACGCAAAAAAAAAAAGAGAAAAAAATACGAATGGTAAACCTTGGAGTTATGACCAAGGAACACTGACAAAGCAGTCTTGCATGACGTCTGTCAGAGATGTAGCGCACACTGATAGTCGGTGTCGCCACCTGGATGATGAAGTAACCAGCACGTGGCAAACCTTTGCTAAGCTAGTTTGACCTTACCTGCACTGACTGGAGACACAAAAAAAAAAAAAAAAAGGGGGGGGGGGGGGGGGAAGGTAAGGAAGTGAGGCATGAGATGATATCACTTGTTC
>JADBJO010005859.1:57500-62500 GCA_016801955.1 Conus betulinus
CTCAATAATCTGTCTTCTTGTGTTATTCTTTCCTGTTTTAAGTCTCTATAAGTATGGGATCTCTATCCTTAAATAGCAGCAACGTGTAGTAAGGAAAAAGAAACATATTTGTTATAATAGTGACAAAAACAGCAGCAGCAATAACAACAATAATGATAACGGTTATGATGATAGTGAATATTTATTGCGTGCTTTTTCTTGACTTGTCTCAAAGCGCTTCACATCCATACAAATGATAAACTTATAACAATTGATGACGAATCAAAAAATCAAATAGAAATCGAACAACAACTACAACAATCAAAATAAACGAAACGAATATCAATTACGCCCCCAAACCCCTCATCCCCTAAACACAACATGAAAAGAATTCACAGCAGAGATGCAGCAGAGCCCTTTAAAAACTGAGGACAGTAGGTAGGCGATTCTTCACTGAACAGGCAACCAGTGCCACATTTCCAGGGGTACTGTGACATTTCATTTTCTTTTTTTTCCTCATTTTCCTTGCCCCCTGCCGCACCTCCCCCCTCCCCCCCCCCCCCCCCCCCCCCCCAACTTCAACTTCAACAACCACCTCTTCCACTCTAGCATTACTCCCGCTCATTTTGGGATGCCCCATACACAGCCACACTACGGTTCATCATGTGGTTGCCCCAGTACGACAGTCCACAGAGAGCAACCCGTGTTGATTCATAACGAGGTAACCCACCAGAGGAGACTCCGCACTGCTGCAGTAGTGCCTGGTCTGATCCGACACACGCGCCACCCACTTAATTCCAAACATGAAATTTCACTTTCCAGCTGCCTTGCTGCAGGGACTAGAGTCATGGACTGACGGGGTGGGAAGACAGGAGTCACTCAGTCCAGGAGCCAGCGTGAATAGGCGACCCCTCTGGAGGGTATTACCATGTCTATCCAACGACCATCCAACGACATTCGCCAATAAACTTGCCAATACCGATGATTTTGAAGCAAGCTCAGCCATCAGGTTCAAACTCAGGGTATGGATGTGCAGACAAAATTGAAACAGATCTCTGTGACAGCAGGGTATGAAGGGCCACAGAATTCGAAACCGAAACGAGAGAGACCGAAAGAAAAAGAAAAGACCAAATGTCATTCCGAACATAACATGCATTCAGCGCATGTAAGGAACCCATGACGGTAAAAAAAAAAATACACCATATTTTTAAGACAATCCTAGGTCATATTTTGTAGACAATATTTCGTACACAAGATCTTGTAGAAAAAAAAATTATGTACGTAAAATTTGTACAAAAAACTTTGTGAATCAGAGTTTCTAAATGACATTTGTACATTAAATTTTGTTTTAAAAAATAGTATATAAGGTTTTGTACATATGATTTAGTTTGGCACGGGACTGTATAAGTGTGATAAACCGACCCAGTAGGCCTAGCCAAGTTAAGGAAGAGGGAGGCGGGGCGATGTGTACAAGTATATATGCTGTGTCTTGTATTAAGCCTCGCTCTCTTCTGCCACATCTGGGCCACCAAAACACAATAGTGCTCTGCAGCCGCGCAATAATGGCACATTCTTCATTCGAATCGCTGGCATCTAAATTACAATAGTGTCTCCCTCTGAATTCAGTGTCCATGCATAAATTAAGATGATAGGTCAGGGGTGAAAATGACGTATCAATGTGTGTCTTACGTGGTGGTGATGATGTCTGCAACATGAGTACAACAATACTGATTTAGCGTACGTCTGTGAGCCATTTAGTACACAGGTATGTAACAAACCCAACCTTTCCCTCCTCCCACCCCACCCCAAACACACACACACACACACACAAATACACACACACACACACACACACACACACACACACACACACACACACACCACACACACACACACACACACACGTGCACGGGGACCCGAAAAAGAGGAGACAGACAGACAGACAGAGAGGAGAAAGAGACAAACAGAGAGAGGGAGAGAGAGAGAAACAAAGACAGAGAGAGAGAGAGAGAGGGAGAGGGGTGAAGAGGAGAAGAAGGGGGCAGAAACTAAGAGATAAGACCAGCAATCTTCTAATGGCACGGTTCCCCTTCCCTCTTGATCAAACGGCCTTTCCTTTGGCCATGAGGCGGGAACGTCAAGTACAACATTATTCCTCTCCTTCACGGAAACCCGAGGCGTTTGAAGGCTATTGCGTGACAGACAGCCTTCTGGTGCTCGGCCTTTCTCTTTCAGGCCACGGCCTGGCCCATCTCGCTCTCAAGTCTTGTGTTCCCGAGTTTCCTTTCACTGGAATCACAGCGATGCGTTTGGTCTTCCTTTTCAAACTGATACTTTAATCAATGCAGAGGTGTACAAAGAAGAATTTAATCAGTAAAGAGAGAAAGGTTGAGTGGGCGAGTGTGTGTGTGTGTGTGTGTGTGTGTGTGTGTGTGTGTGTGTGTGTGTGTGTGTGTGTGTGTGTGTGTGTGTGTGTGTGTGTGTAGGTGTAGGAGTGGGAGAGAAGGGGCTTCTAGGTTGTGTAGATAGATGAAGGAGAAAAAAGGATCAAGAGTGCACACCCCTCTTTTGTGCACAAGAGATACCAGGTTGCTACACACACACACACACACACACACACACACACACACACACACACACACACACACACACACACACACACACACACACACACACACACACACACACACACACACACACACACACACACACATGCCACAACTGATCCATTTCAAAACACACACACACACACACACACACACACACACACGCACGCGCGCACGTACGCACGCACACGCGCGCGCGCGCACACACATACACACACACACGCCATCTACGCTCGGTTTCAAAGCAGTGTGTATCTCTTAGATGCACGTATTTTATGTCCTTCCCATGCCCCAGCGCCCAAAAACTGGAACCATTTTAATTAGCACAAAATGAACGAGTTACGTCACTGAACAACGAAAAAAAAAACCGCAGTGGTAGTCCGTCACCCTGTTTGAAACCAACGACTTGATACCATGTGACACAACGCTCCTAAGTTTATTGCACCATGATACTGTTGCGCTGACGTAAGTGCAAAACAAGTCTTTATTTATCATACCATTGAGTCCAGAGCCGACCAATTCCATACTTCTCAATTGCACTCACAGGGCTTGCCTGTGTGACCATACACTGACACCGACATTGCCGGGAGGAGACCTGGTGAGAACAGAGGGAGTGGGAAGATGTTGGAAGGAGGCAGGGATGGCGGATGGAGGGCAATGCCATTTTGCTGTAAGTGTATCCATAAACATGGCGCAGAAGCGGTATCACGCCCGTTCCCCATGTTTCGTCAAGATGAGGTGTGTTTTCATTCATGTCTGATCGTCTGTTTCTTTGTCTGCAGCAAAATCATGCAAGAACTTGCGGTGTCTATTCTAATGAGATTTGGTGAAAAGGCTAAAGACAAACCTCATAAATTTTGGCACTGATCCGGAGTTGAGATCTTGTTTAAACAGGAATCTATCATCGTTCAGCAACGTTTTTTTTTCTTCAGAAATAGAACTTTACTCAAAACAACTTTTCTATGAAAATATTTTTTTTATGAAAATTCGTGAAAAGAAGGAATGGTATCCTCACATGAAGCCATTAAATCTTGATAAGTATCTTTTTCTTTTCTTCTTTCTTTTTGTTTTGTTTTGTTTTATTTTGTTTTGTTTTTTTTTTTTTTTTGTTTTGCTTTTTTATGTGAACTGAAGACAGAGAGAGATACCTCAAAATCACTTACTTGAAACAGACAAAGTTCGTATCCTTGATTTCAGATTACTAAATAACGCTGATGATAACCATAGTCACAATTATGAGTTTGATACAATAGAGGTAATAATAGTAATAATATATAAGGTATTAAATCTTTTCTTTTTCTGCCATATATGCTGCCATACATTTCCATACATTCTGCAGGAGCCGACCGTCGCACAAAGAACGTTGATTTGTTCTTGTTGTTCATTTCTGTTTTATTATGTTTTGAACATCCCATCTTTCTCGAATCTTCACCAGATTTACTGCTTGTCTTTCAGAAAATTTGGAAATCCAGTCACTAAAGGTGTCAATGACATGATTGCCTCCCCTGTGTAAGATGTATGCGCGCAATCAAACGGCGGTACTGCCCATTTTCCGCCTCACGGGGCGCGGCCATCAATAACCGACAGCGCCGCCGCCTCCTCGGCGAAGTAGAACTACTTCTTTAAGATTCTGTCTTCCGTTCTGAAGGTTTTTGCTACTGCTTCCTCCAGTCTTCTGTTGCTGCTTCCAATACATGTAATTATTCTTTAAGATTTCAGATATTTCTTGGAATTTCTTTGTTGTTGGTTGTTGTCTTTGTATTGCTGTTTTCAGTCTATAAGGTAATCTGTAAAAATCGGAAAGCCAACGATCCGATTTCTATGAGGTGGTGTCAGCTTTATTCTGCAGTACAAGTTACTAAGAAGAAGTCACATCTTAAATATAGTCTTGTAATAGTTTCCTTCTTCCTGTCTCGTATTCCGAGCCACTCCAGTGGCATGCACCCAAGCCGCTCATTCTGCCCCCCCCCCCCCCCCCCCCCCCCTCCCCCCCCCCCCCCCCCCCCCCCCCCCCCCCCCCCCCCCCATCTACAGCCTCACCCTGGCTTACCCCTGCAGGCCCAGCACTGGCAATCCATCGCGTCATTTCCATCATCCTCATCCTCACCCTCATCGATCAGCTTTTTTTGTTTTGGAAAAAAAAAGTCTCAGATCCTGTGACCCTTCATGCCCTGCTCTCGCGGTTACCTCAGTTTCGAATATCTCGCCACGTCTATACCTTTAGTAGGGTTCTGTCGTGGTCACTTTCATGGGGACTGTCGTTGGACGGACGTGGCTCGCTCCTGTTGGCTTTGCGATCAAGCAGTTATTGTGGTCTTTGGCCGCAGAGGTGGTGTCCTACGATGTTGGTCCAAAACAGGCGCCACTGAACACCATCCGATGTGATTGTGGCAGCGCAGTTTCTCCTCCGGTGGG
>JADBJO010005859.1:67500-70000 GCA_016801955.1 Conus betulinus
TGTGAGTGTGTGGAAAATTTTTGCAGGTTGTATAAAAGCCGGGCAGGGAACATGTTTCAACTTTGGTCATTTTTTAAGACAGGGAAGGCTATGTGAGAATCTGTTTGTTCCCTCTCGAGATGTTTGTATTACGTAGTCACACTTCCATTTCATATATTCTGTTTTGTTTTTATTTTTCTCTCTCAACTCGTCAACTGGGAATGACTAAATGTTGTCTTGAAATGTAAAATTTGATGTTGATTGTCTTCAATATACAAAAATGGGTCAAAGGATCAGACTCTTTTTTCATTCTCTCTCTCTCTCTCTCTCTCTCTCTCTCTCTCTCTCTCTCTCTCTCTCTCTCTCTCTCTCTCTCTGTGCTCTCTCTGTGTCGCGCGCGCGCGATCGCGCGCGTGTGTGTGTGTGTGTGTGTGTGTGTGTGTGTGTGTGTGTGTGTGTGTGTGTGTGTGTGTGTGTGTGTGTGTGTGTGTGTGTGTGTGTGTGTGTGTGTGTGTGTGTGTGTGTGTGTGTGTGTGTGTCTATGTGTGTGTGTGCGTGTGCGCATGCTTGTGTGTGTGCGCGTGTGCGCGCGCGCGCGCGCGTACGCGCGCGTGTGTGTGTGTGTGTGTGTGTGTGTGTGTGTGTGTGTGTGTGTGTGTGTGTGTGTGTGTGTGTGTGTGTGTGTGTGTGTGTGTGTGGTTATCCGATTCACATCTCTCAGTCCATAAATTGCCGCATCAAAGTACCGCTGACCCCGCACAGTCTCAACATTAAGACAACAAGCCCATTCCTATCACCACATAAAGTATAAGGTAGAACCCCCCTTATCTGTCTGCACATATCGTGAAGAGGAATACAGCTCCTATCTGTCTGCGCATAACGCACATAGAATAGCCTCTTACAACTTTCTCCACATTTAATACTAAAACAGCCTCTTTTGTCACCATATACAGCACAAAGACAAAGCCCTTTTCAAATTCGAGATTAGCACAAAATGGCCCGTTTTCTGTCTCCACACACGGTACAGGAATATAGTGTCTATGTCTCTTCACATATGGCAAACCAGGAGTACAGCCCGTATCGGCCTCCACAAAAATGGCCGCTAGTCCCTGTAAATAACGCAGAAATATAGCTCTTTTCTGCACACACATATGACCTACAAAGACTTTCTGTCTCCACACATGCTATGAAAAATAGCCCTCTCTGTATCGACATACAGCACGGGAAAATACCTTGTGTGTGTGTGTGTGTGTGTGTGTGTGTGTGTGTGTGTGTGTGTGTGTGTGTGTGTGTGTGTGTGTGTGTGTGTGTGTGTGTGTGTGTGTGTGTGTGTGTGTGTGTGTGTGGCACAAAATAGTCCCTTACTGTGCCCACAAAAAGCATAGAATTTTTTTTTCGTGGTCACATTTAGCACAAAAAAATAGCCCTTTTCTGTCTCCTCACATGGCATGAATATGCCCTTTCTCTGTCTCCACATAAAGCACGGAAATACTGTCCGTCCCTGTCTCCACTTTTAGCACAAGAATATAATCTCTGTATTGCTTCACCTACAGCACAGCAATATCGCCCTGTCTGTCTCCACATAGAGCACTGGAAATACAACTCCTATTTGGGTCCACAAAGAGCACAGAATTATGACCCTTTGCGTCTCGACGTTTCATTCAGAAACAGAGCCTTTGTCTGGCTTCACGGACAACATAGAATACAGCTTTTATCTGTCTCTCAACAGAGCACATGAACATCGCTTTTCTTCCTCTCCACGTACACCGCGGGAATATAGCCTCTGTTTGTCTCCACATATAGCAAAGAAATATAGCCCCTATCTGTCTCCACTACTAAACACAGGGATGAATTCCGACCTGTCTCCACATATACTGCAATGAATATAGCCTCTTTCTGTATCCAATCATAGCACAGGAATATAGCCCCTGTTCGTCTCCAAATAAAGCATGGGAATGAATCCCCTGATTCTGTCCACATATACCGCTTGAACATTGCCGCTACTTTTCTCCATATATAGAACAGGATCATAGCCTCTTTATATCTCCACACATAGCACAGGAATCAGCCTTCTTCTGTCTCAATATACAGCACTGCAATAAAGCCTCCATTCGTCTCCACATCTTGCACAGGAATATAGCCTCTGTCTCCACATATAGCATTGGAATAAGTCTCTGTCTGTTCCCATCCTTCCCACGGCAATACAGCCCCCCCCCCCCCCCCCCCCCCCCCCCCCCCCCCAAATTGTCTGCACAAACAGCACAGGATTACAGCCTCTAAATGTCTCCGCCTATACTACAGGAATATACCTTCTATCTGTCTCCATCTGTACTACAGGAATATACCTTCTATCTGTCTCCACCTATACTACAGGAATATACCTTCTATCTGCCTCCACCTATACTACAGGAATATACCTTCTATCTGTCTCCACCTATACTACAGGGAATATACCTTCTATCTGTCTCCACCTATACTACAGGAATATACCTTCTATCTGTCTCCACCTATACTACAGGAA
>JADBJO010005859.1:75000-82500 GCA_016801955.1 Conus betulinus
AAATCATTGCCACCCAGAGGTAAACATGAAAGCAAAACTGAAGCTGCGGTGGCTGGGAAATACTCAGAGAATAGTCCATACTATTCTTGGAGTCTGCACAAATCGTCGATGTATTAAACCCAATGTTTGCAAATATCTGTACATCTTACACCCTGTTTAAAATATCAAACGCTCTTGTGAATCATTCAAATGTTCATATACTGGAATGAAATCATGTACAATTTCCTCTGAATCACGAGTCTGGGAAGCCAGCGTTTTCCGTGTTCCGACTTTTTGTTTTTCTTGTTGTCATGTCCACCATAGAAATTCTGTTTTCATCTTTGTCTCTACGTTTTTTGTCTGTCTGTCGGCATGGTAATGAGAAAACCGCAAAAACCCATTTCAGCCGAAATTGATGGAAACAATGACTGTGCCCCAAGGACAAAACCATTAAATTGTGGAGAAGATTTGGATCAAATAGCGGATCCGGGATCCGTTCACCAAACTTATGACCATTTTTCCACTGAACGGAAATGCTGTGAAGTGGCTGTTTACCAACTGATAATATTACTCATGAACTGATAAACTGTCATGGAATATTAACCCTTTCTAGAGTTACGAACTTTTTGACATTTCATATTCCTCACACCCTATTTCCAACAAATGAAAAAGAAGTTGCATGGGAATGATCTTTTACTTCGTGTTTAAGAATACTTCCGCTGGTGGGATTTTTTTTTTTTCCAGAATTCATTATACCTTGCTAAAGTTCTGCGCTTGCCCCAATTGCCGCATCAAGTGTTATTGCATCACTGGAGTACTTTGCTTTGTTAATGTATTGCTGGAGCACTTTGCTTTGTTAATGTATTACTGGAGCACGTTACTTTGTTAATGTATTGCTGAGGAACACTGCTTTGTTAATGCATTACTTGAGTACATTACTTTGTCAATGTATTGCTGGAGTACATGGCTGTGTTAATGTGTCACTGGAGCACATTGCTTTGTTAATGTATTACTGGAGCACATTACTTTGTTAATGTATTGCTGGGGTGCGTTGCTTTGTGAATGTATTGCTGAGGTACATTGTTTTGTCAGTGTATTGCAGGGCTACATTGCTTTGTTAATGTATTGCTGGGGTACATTGCTTTGTTAATGTAATGCTGGGGTACATTGCTTTGTTGATGTATCACTGGAGGACATTGCTTTGTTCATGTATTATTGGATAACATTGCTTTGTTAATGTATTACTGGAGCACATTGCTTTTTTATGTATTTGCTGGAGCACTTTGCTTTGTTAATGTATTGCTGGAGCACATTGCTTTGTTACGGTATCACTGGACCACATTGCTTTGTTAATGTGTCAGTGAAGCACATTGTTTTGTCAATGTATTGCTGGAGCACATTGCTTTGTTAATGTATCGCTGGAGTACATTACTTTGTTAATGTATTGCTGAAGCACACTGCTTTGTCAAATGCTCTAATGGAGCATTGGCTTTGTTAATGTATTGCTGGACCACACTGTCTTATTCTGGTTACAAAACCAGGCAGTCATCACGGCATTTGTCACGACAGCAGCCGAGGGCTGCAGCTCTTCAGCATGAATAACAATGCTTTCACGTGTGTCTCCCACTTTTGAATCAAGCACACCGAGGCGAAGCTTGGAGGATTGTTTAACAAACAAGCTGAGGCAGGCGAGAAGAGAAAGTTTCCAAACAGACTTCTTCTCGTTACATTTGTTGAATAAACAGTCACCAAGTGTTCGTTTTTCCCCCGAGTTCATTTTATGAGAAAGAACTGCAGGTTTGAATCAAGTAGCGGATTCTGCCACGTACTTAGTTTTGACCCGTTGGGATTGTTTGGTCTGCTTGTTGTGGACCCGCTGACTGTTTGTTCTTCATTACCGCCTTATTCACTCAGTGAACAACACTCTTGTCATTGTTTTCAAAGCTCACTAGGTACTGGGGGCACGGCTATGACAGCAACTGCACCAGCTGTGTCCTCCTCGGACGGTTATGCTTCAGTGCCTGAGTTCTGAGGACCCAAATTCCAACGTGTTAACAAGATAAACGAGTCTAAATCTTGGGGTGCATTCAACATTCGTGTTCGTTTCACAACATGGACAGACATCTTACAGAGATCAGTTCTGTGAACATCCTTGTACCACGCCATGAGAAGAATGCACGTAATATTAGAGGACTGGGAGGGAGTGAAATGTGGAGGAGGATTCGGGGAAGGAGTCAGAGTCACTTTGACCTGCCGAGATCTGCGGGATGGAGGAAGAGAGAAGGATGTGGATGCATGAAGGATGGTAGAGTGGCGGTGGGGACGAAGAGGGTGGGGGGGGGGGAGGGCGTCGTGGAGAAGGACAATGGCTGGAACACGACTCATCGGGCAGATGGTGAGATGGCTGAAAACTTAATCATCGGTTCTGCTTCTATCCAGACCTGGTTTTGATGTTCAGCCACTTTATGTTGTCCGATATGCAGCAGCATGCGTGCAACACAATTTTTTTTTTCAATAATGCCTTTGAAGATGAAGAGCTGTTGGTGGTTTCCGCCTCTTGCCGGGCTTGAAGCAATTTACGTTGACATGAAATAACAAAAATCACCCTCCCCCCCCCCACACAATCAGAAATGGGATCTATTCATCCCCCCCCCCCCCCCCCCCCTCCATCCTTTCAAAGATAAGGACAGCCATTGCTCACAGATATCAGGACTCCATACTCACGGCACACTTCCACCATGTTCCTGTGGTGCTTATTATCGGCTGCCATATCACTCCTTGAAAGTGCGTGTGAACAATGGATCTGAATGTTACTAACATGTACTGGTATGAACAATATTCGCGCCCCCCCCCACCCCCCACCCCCCACCCCCCCTCCTTCTTACCTCGATTACCCAGCCATCCCTCTGTATTTTGTTCACACACACACACACACACACACGCGCGCGCGCGCGCGCGCGCGCACACACACACACACACACACACACACACACACACACACAACACACACACACACACACACACACGCACATACACACACACACACACACGCGCGCGCGCGCGCGCGCCGCGCGCGCGCGCACGCACACATACACACACACACACACACACACATACACACACACGCACACACACACACACACACACACACACACACACACACACACACACACACACACAAGCGCGCGCTCGCGCGCACGCGTATGTGTGCACTCACAAGATACATTTACAGCGTAAGACGTACGGGAGTTTACAACATTATAGGAAAATTTTGTCTCAACAAATTGGCGTTTAGATCAGAAGTAAGAGACTGTATGAAGTTGGGTGTTCAATGGTGTAGTAGGCATCCTTCAGTCTTGGAAGACTATGGAGTTGCGCTCTAGGTGTCTATTCTGGTACAGCGACGGGTGTGGCTGGCCAGTCCGACGCGGGAATGACAGTCCCTGTGGCAGAGGGCACAGGTGAAGTCTGACGCTGGTCTGTCTGCCTGGGCTGCAGCCTTTCTTCTCATTCTCTTTTCCCCGTGCTGCTGAGCGAGTGTCTCTTTGGAAACTTGGAGAGACCTTTCTGCACAGTCTGTCTCCAGGCTGACCGTTCGAGGGCTGTTGCTTCCCAGTTGTTCTGGTCAATGTTCAAGGCTTTTAGGTCCCTCTTGCACACGTCTTTGAATCGCAGCTGTGGTCTGCCTGTGGGACGTTTTCCCCTGCACAAGTTCTCCATAGAGGAGGTCTTTAGGGATCCGTCCGTCATCCATGCGCACGACATGGCCGAGCCAGCGCATACGTCTCTGTTTCAGCAGCGTGTACATGCTGGTGCATCCCAGCTCTTTCCAGGACAGTGTTGTTTGGGACCTTGTCCTGCCAGGTGATGTTCAGAATGCGTCGGAGGCTACGCATATGAAAAGCATTGAGCTTTCGCTCTTGTCGGGCACGCAAAGTCCAAGACTCGCTGCCATACAGGAGGGTGCTCACGACGCAGGCTCTGTAGAGATCTCTGGATCTTTGTGTGCTCGGTCAGCTTGCTGTTGTTCCATGCTTTTCTTTGTCAGTCTGGTCATGGTGGTAGCTGCCTTGCCGATGCGCCTGTTGAGCTCTGCGTCAAATGAGAGGGTGTCTGAGATATTTGAGCCCAGATAAACAAAGTCATGGACGACATCCAGTTCATGGTCATTGATGCTGATGACTGGGGGAGAGTCAACATCCTGTCCCATGACCTGTGTTTTCTTCAAGCTTATGGTAAGCCCGAAGTCTTGGCAGGCATCGCTGAAGCAAGTCATGAGCTGCTGTAGGTCCTCGGCTGAGTGGGCGGTTACTGCTGCGTCGTCTGCAAAGAGGAAGTCACGCAGGCACCTCAGCTTGACTTTAGTCTTGGCTCTTAATCTGGGGAGGTTGAAGAGCTTTCCGTCTGTCCTGGTTCGCGACCCTGTTTCACTCCACTCCCGTATGTTGAAGGCAGCTGATGTTGAGCTGAGTTCAATGGTGTATGAAAAAAAAAACGTTCAAAAATGTCGGACCCAGGCAGGCAAGAAAACATCAAGCGAAGGCATTTGCTTTGACAGACGCAGCATCGTCAGACTAAGAACAGAGATCATGTAACGGAGATTAGAGACGGACTATGTCAGACAGTGAGTGGCTCAGAGTCAGCGCCAGCGTTAGGGAAAAATCAGAGAGATGATTGTTTACAGGAAACCCTGGACAGAACAGGATGGCCGGTGCAAACATTTCACAAGAGGTGTGATGCATTTCTGTTCTGATTTCAGAATCCAATTTACGGCGCTAATTTGGACCTCTTGAAGTTGAATCGTGAACCTTAGGGATCCAGCAAAGACAGCATTGCCCTAAGTCTGAAGAGAACAGGAGAGCAGACAAGAGCTTCAGTCGCATTTGAGGATGGATAGCGGTGCATGGCGCCAACAGACGACGTTCAAAAATCTGCAAGGGAGGCAATCAGTATTGGAGCTCGCGATAAGCGAGAGTGACCCAGCCGTTTTCATAGGAAAAATGCCGCTAGGGGGCACGGCCAAAGCAATTTTGTCCCATCCCCACAGCTTAACAGTTCAATCAGAGGGGAAAAAATGCCAAAAGATGCGTGTGAAACGGTGCGCCTCTACTTCAGATGGTCGATGTCCCGATTGTTATCCTGGCACGCTTTCCAAATCAAGTATTTGACTCTCTACATCTATTTGCTTGACCCAAAGAAAGGGTAGTTATATTTGCAGTGGAAACACAGGCGTTAGTTTCTCCTGATTTTTTTTTTTTTTCAGAACAGGTCTATTTTCCTGAACCTTAAAAGTGCTTCAGATACAAAAGCATGCAGACGTTTGTGATGTTTTTGTATTATTTCTTCAACTGCAGTATCGCCCAGTTCACAAATACCAACACTGACGAAAGCAACCTAGGAGAAGCTGCCATGTTATTGTTTCATACATTGAGAATACCCGATGACTTGCTTCAACAACAAATGATATTGACTCATTTAGGTGCCTTGGTCGAGCTTATCATTGGAGTTTACTTCGTGGATTCAAAGTTCTGAACGTTTTATCGCAGAACAGGACAGCATTTCCTATTGATAGCTTCGCCAGGGAAATTGACATTTACTCCGTATAGTTCAATATTGGTTAACATTGACTTGTTCTTTCTGCGAGTTGATGCTCTTAAAGCAAGCATAAGTGTGTTTGCTGTGTAAAATTCACATAATGTCACAACAACTACCATCACTACAGTCCTTTCATCTAATCTCTTTTTTTTTTTTCATACGCAACCTCCTAAAAGGCAACTTGGATATCGGATAAGTTCTGGCACATGGTCCTTTATGATCTTCTGTGAGTGTGTGTGGTGCGTGCGTTTCCGTGATCTTCTGTGTGTGCGTGCGTGTGTGTGTGTGTGTGTGTGTGTGTGTGTGTGTGTGTGTGTGTGTGTGTGTGTACCGTTGCGTTTTTTTTTTTTTTGTTTGTTTGTTGTTTGTTGTTTAAGGTTTTGCTGTATGCCCGTTTCAGCATTCTTCTGCTTCTCTCCTCCCTCCTCCTCCTCCTCTTCCCCCTCCCCCTCCCCCTCCCCTCCCCCCTCTCCCCTCCTCCTTTTTCTTCTTTTCCTCTCTCTCTCTCTCTCTCTCTCTCTCTCTCTCTCTCTCGCTCGCTCGCTCGCTCGCGTGCGCGTGCGCACGGTGCATTTCCAATGATGTGGAATCAATTATTTTTTAATACGTCAAAAAGCATTGGCGACTTAAGGACGAGCTGGAAAGCATGAATACGGGACAAAGAAACGTTCTGTCCAATCAGGATTACAACAAGAGAGAAGAAATCTGAATGCGTGCTCTCTCATTGTACGGTCTCATTCATGTTTCTGTTTTTCGCTGTCCACGGCCCAGTGTCTCTTTGTCAAACCTCCTCTACCCTCCACCCCATGTCTTTCCACCTGCTGCACAGATCACCAATGTGGGTAACCAGCTGTCTCCTTGTTTGGCACCAGCCAGTCTGTCATTCTTTTTCTCTAAGCTGGAATTCAAGGGATTGGGTGCCTCTCAGAATGGATTTCATTAGAGAGAGAGAGAGAGAGAGAGAGAGAGAGAGAGAGAGAGAGAGAGAGAGAGAGAGAGAGAGAGAGAGAGATGAATCATCTGAAATAGAAAATAAGGTTACACACACACAGATGAATCATTTGAAAATGAAAATAAAGTTTAACACGCGCGCGCGCGCGCGCGCGCCACACATGAACATATGAATGTTCACACAAGAGAGAGAGAGAGAGAGAGAGAGAGAGAGAGAGAGAGAGAGAGAGAGAGAGAGAGAGAGAGAGAGAGATCCAGATTCATTTTTGTCCGTTCAATCCATTTCGATTGTACCATACAGGGCGATTAAGTGAGAAGATCACATTACGTAATGATACCAAAAAAAAATGTAACGCACATTTGTTCCGTCATTCTCTCGGACTTTCAGTTGCTTCACTCATTCCTCGTTCAGCCAGTAAGATTACTTCCGAAAACCTCCCTCAACAGTATGAAAAATAATAACTTTCATCAGGATAAGGCAATACCGCACGACTAGCCATAGCCATAGCTGGGGCGGACGGTTCAAACCTCTGATCTCAAATGGGGTATGTGTTGTAGTCATTCTGACTGCTGTCCCGAGGCCCACCGGCTTCATACTAAACAAAAACGCCGCCAGTTACCTGCAATGTGGAATAGCGGCGAACACCAAGAGAGAGGTGGCAGCTGTCCTTTGAGGGACACCGATGTGAGAGGTCAGTGTCAGGCGGCCCAGCGATCCTTCCAGCCGTATGTGTCACGGCGGGTCTAGGCTGTGTCGCCGGGGAACGACTGCTAGAGGTTTGGGGTGATCGGGTATGGGGCGCTGCCTGACTACGATTACCGTGGCCTGGGATACCATGCTATTGAGGGGCAGGGCATGGTGGGCACCCCTCTCGGGGTTGAGCTGATAAATCGCCAGTAGTCTGTGTGGGCCATAGAAGAGACTCGGGCAGCGCCCCAGCGCAGCGGCTTTCGTCCTGCTCCCTCTTTGAGGCG
>JADBJO010005859.1:85000-87500 GCA_016801955.1 Conus betulinus
GCGGGAAGGATGGAGGATGGGGAGTTTTTCTCTCTCTCTCTCTCTCTCTCTCTCTCTCTCTCTCTCTCTCTCTCTCTCTCTCTCTCTCTCTCTCTCTCTCTCTCACACGCACGCACGCACGCACGCACGCACGCACGCACGCACGCACGCACACCACGCACACACACACACACACACACACACACACACACACACACACACACGTCACACCAAACAAAACAAAGAAGAAAGAGGAACAAACAAGCAAACGCATGAGAAGAAAACTTGTGTCCATGACTGAATCATTTTCTCTTGTAAGTCGACCGGGCGGCCATGCTGTCCTAGGGGAAATGCCAGCACCGCTTCCAAACAAAAGAAATCAGACCAAAGAGGAAGGGAAACTGAGCGGGGTCAAGGAAAAACGAAGGATAGGAAGCCCTAATAAGGCAGGTTTTGCTTCTTAACCCTTTTCCTGTTTGGCTTTGTTTTCATGTAGGTGTGCGTCTGTGTGTGTGTGTGTGTGTGTGTGTGTGTGTGTGTGTGTGTGTGTGTGTGTGTGTGCGTGCGCGCGCGCGCGCGTGTGTGTGTGTGTGTGTGTGTGTGTGTGTGTGTGTGTGTGTGTGTGTGTGTGTGTGTGTGTGTGTGTGTGTGTGTGTGTGTGCTAGCTGCTGTGTAGTTTTGTTCGTTGTTTGGCTTGCTTGGTGAATGCCCTTCAGGTGCTCTTCTATCAGTTTAGTTCGGAGCAGGTTCGGGGGATGTGGAGGAAGGGTGACAGGGTCTGGAGGGTCCAGAACTCATGGGCGCATCCCCCCCCCCCCCCCCCCCCCCCCATCCCTTCTTCCCTCCCCCTCCCCCCTTCTTCCATCACTTCCCCCCGAACGCTTCTACTCCGCTACTAGTACCAATACCGAATGTTTCGTAGATACTCAACACCCTAATACATTAAACAAAACAAAAAAAAAGAAAATGCACCACGAACACGTATTTAAAAGAGTTCATAGAGCTCATACACACATGCACACGCATCACGCGCACAAACGCGAGCTCACGCGCGCATACGCACGCGCACACACACACACACACACACACACACACACACACACACACACACACACAGCGCGCTTATCACCGTAAATTTAACTGAGAAGTTGGCTTACTCAAGAACCTTTTTTTCGGGGTTTCTGTCAGATTTATCCAGACGACATTAGCTTCAGGGGTATGGCCAGAATTTGGCATGTCTTTTGCTATACTTAGCTTTAGCAGGGTCACGAGCACACAAGATACTTAACTCAAGCGCGCTCATGTTTCTCTCTATTATCTCCCCTACTCATGTGTTTGTTCACTTTGTATTCTGTCCAGTCTTGAAGACTGAGTTGCAAAGTAAGGCGACTGCAGGCGGAAATCTAAAATTTAAGATTGAGTCAAGCGTTTACATTAATAAACCACAATTTCGAAATGCTGTTTGTTGCCAAGTGTTTGTGCACTGGCACAGAAATAAAATTGATTATAAGTTACAGTGCCCAATAGTCTTCAATTTCACACAGACTATTCGTAGATTATCTCATTTTCTACGGAACTTTTTTTCCCAGTTCAGATCAAGATAGCTAAAACTGCCAGTTTTTACCGACCTTGTGGGAGCAAGTGTGCTAGAACGGGAAAGCTATGGTTAAAACAGGGGGCCTGGATTAAAAAAATAAATAAATAAAATAAAATAAAATAAAGCTGTGTTTACGAAACCAATATGCTCGTTGTTTATTTGTCTGCTTATAGACTGACAGAGATCGTTGACAGGAAAGTTCGAAACTCTCTCTCTCTCTCTCTCTCTCTCTCTCTCTCTCTCTCTCTCTCTCTCTCTCTCTCTCTTTCTCTTTCGTTTTCTTCTCCCTTTCTCTCTTTTTTTTTTTTCTTTTCGTTTTTTTTTTTTTTTTTTTTTTTTTTTTATTTAACCAATTTTTTGAAAAATTTCCCCCTACCAATAATTATGGTTAACACATGGTACGGAACTGTTTCTGGTACCTGGTCAAAATGTAAATGTTTGGCTGTTGAAGCATAAATGGTGTGAATCGTATACTGATATGAAGTGAAATGCTAAAATGTTCTGTTTTTGCAAGGAGAAATATAACCTTTTTTTTTAAAAAGTTTAGAAATTCAGAAAATAGGATGTTCTTTTTTTTCTTTCTTTTGTTTTTTTTTTTTTGGGGGGGGGGGGGGGGGGGGGGTGGGGGGGGGGGGGGGGGGGGGGGGGGGGGGGGGGGGGGGGGGGGGGGGGGGGGGGGGGGGGGGGGGGGGGGGGGGGGGGGGGGGGGGGGGGGGGGGGGGGGGGGGGGGGGGGGGGGGGAGGGGCTGAGAACGTTGAAGACAAAGGCGAGAAGAATGACATGCTTCTGCCTGCTTCGTCGTTTCAGAGGGGGAAAAAAAAAAAAAAAAATAAAAATAAACGATGGACGGACAACATATTTCAGAACGGGCAGGGAAACCATTTGCAGGGACATTGGCAGGCCTTGAAACACAACCCACAGAA
>JADBJO010005859.1:90000-140094 GCA_016801955.1 Conus betulinus
AAGCTCAAAAACAACATGTGTCGCAAATTATTGTGGAGACTGGTTTTTAGAAATGCAAACGGATAAGGTTGAATTTCGCGATGGTCATCAGTTATATACGCCTTCGTTTAACAAAGAAGACCGAGCGTCTTTTTGTGGCGGATTCTTTTTACCTGGGGCAGGGAAGGCCAATACGTAGATAAATCAGCATAAAAGCAGAGGGAAAACGAAAGAGAAAGGAAACTAAAATCTGCCCACAGACAACGATAAAAGAGAGATAACCACGTCAGAGTCAAGCATCGATTTTACGAATGGATTATGTCGCTTAACTCGATTTGCACCATCCCTTCTTCTTCCCCCTGTCCACTTCAGGAAAATCACGGTGTTTCTAGACCTGCCGACAGCAGAGGCCACACCGGGGTTGCCTCCCACTTCCTCTTGTCCCTGGTTCACCGGAGATTTCCACTTTGAAAATGAATT
The DNA here is from genome assembly GCA_016801955.1 of Conus betulinus. Lineage (NCBI taxonomy): Eukaryota > Metazoa > Mollusca > Gastropoda > Neogastropoda > Conidae > Conus > Conus betulinus. The sequence goes on from JADBJO010005859.1 coordinate 90,460, forward strand.
AATATCAGTCACGAACCTGCAAGACGGCTTTGTTTATGATAACGAATATGTTTGTTGTTGACTGTGTGCTGTTTACTGCCTCATTTGAAATGATTTCTTTTGTTTATGATGTGTCGCTCAAAAAATTGGCATGTGATTTTCTTTCTTTCTTTCTTTCTTTTTCTTTCTTTCTTTCTTTCTGCGTACGCAGGCTGATACTTCTACGGACACTCCCTGTGTAGGCAAAGATTAATCCCATGTACCCAACAAAGGGAGTGGAATTTGTGTGAATGACCGTTTTTTTTTATCCCGCCATTACGGCAGCCATACTCCAACTTCGGGGGAGGCATATGACTGAAATCATAAATCTCATACCTCAGCACTGTTAGATGGGAAAAGGCAGGAAGAGGGAAGGGTAGGACGGTTATAGTGTGAGTTACAAGGATTCTCGGCATCGCCTAATATCCTTAAAAAAAAGAAAAAACATGAAAGTAAATCAAGATAACGTTTTTTTTGTAAGGGCGAAGAGAAGAAGTTTGATACCGGCTGACTTTTTTTTTTTTTTTTTCTTTTCGTTTGTTTTTGTTTTGTTTTGTTTTTGTTTAACAATTCCTGCAGTTACGCCCTCCACTCGTCAACAGAAGTTATCCCGCCAATTTCGCTCCTTCCTCATCTTCAATTCAAGCCTTTTTATTCCCCCCCCCCCCCCCCCCCCCCCCCCCCCCCCCCCCCCCCCCCCCCCCCCCCCCCCCCCCCCCCCTGAGTTGTGGCTAGTTTCGCGTTGTTTGCGGACGAGATGACCCGATTAGATGAGTGTCCAGCCGGGCGGTGCAGACAAACACAGTACGTTGCTGCAGGTTGTCAGTATCGAAAAGCTCTTGGGGAATGACCGGTTGGATGACTGACGGACCGGACTGTCATGGTGGCATCTTCCGAAAGAGGGACGCTCACTCACGCTCGCTCTGCAACCGTGAACAGGTGTCGTGAGTATGAGGGGTGGGGATGGAGCTGGGGTGGGGGTGTTGTGGAGGGTGAGGGCAGGGGTCGTATACAATGACCTGCGTACGTTGGATCAGACCCGACAAGTCAGTTAGGTAACGGCGCAGTGTCACCTATGATGACTTGCTTCACGACGATACTGATATTGGTTACAACTGCAGCAGAGTCTGCCACTCAAGGATGGGCTGTTCAGCCACAGTAGGCGCTGCAGCTCCATAACTGACTAATCCACTGCGCAGCACCATTGTCTCTCAAGACAGACGGATGCCAGTCAGTCAGTCAGCCAGTCAGTCAGTCCGTCATTCATTCATTCTGACAATGGTTACTTTCCGCAGACTGCGGTATTGGGGTATTCATAGGGCAGTCTGGGTACGGTTGCGTATGTGCCAGCCGACATAGCTTTACTACCGCTACCGTGTCAATAAATACCACCAAGGGAGGTTATAGCGTTTTCAATGGGAGGCCTCTGTTTGAGATAATATCCCTTTGGGGGCTTTTCCCCCCCCTAAAGGGGCGATATTAAGGTCGGTCTCGTTCAAGAAATAAATGTGGCTATTCAATTCATTCAGTTCATGTTGTTCATAATTCAACAGACGTGTGTATAGTCCGCTATTCATTTTCACCTTGAAGATGTTTTTTTCTCATTTAATTCACATTGATCTTTGACTGGAATGAACTACGACGAGAAATCAACCTTTGAACATGAGTGAGGGTAACGTTTCCGGCGTAGGATGATTCTGGTGTGTAACAACAGAAATAACAACCCGGGGAGTGATGCTGCTGGGGAAGGGGGGCGGAGGGGGGTGGGCGTAGGAGGCATGAAAAAACGAGAACCTGACACGGCATATCATCACTTAATAGTCTAGTGTTACACCACACAACTGAAAATACTCAGTTCGAATCCTGTAAAAGTCATCATGATGATGCGTCATGAGAGAAGAAGAAAAAGTATTCCAACAACACCAGATTATCATGCTGATTCAGTCGTTTATTATAATATCAAAATAATTCTAATAAAATGCGTAGATCTACCTGGTACAGCACCATCTGTTCATTTTGCCTCACTGAAATGTAAATCAGACTAGGCAGTTTATTTCGGTGTATTTCCTTTAGCTAAGAAGCAAACGGTCGTGAACTGTCAGCATGAACTGCATTATGTTCAGACAATATCTTGGTTCCAATCACTGACCGACTGCTGCTGCCATCGAGTTTGTCATGTGGAGTAGCCTACCCAGTAAGCTTAATATGCAGTTGTTCAGGCTTGTTTTGTTTTGCGGAGAAAATGGCAGCAGAAGAACTGATAAATCCGTAGGAAAAAAATTCTAAAAACCAAAAATATTTATCTTATCAGAACATTTGATACATCTCGGCTGATCACTTTTTGACTCGTAAAACTGCCTCTTCCCTCCCTTTTCCCCTTCCTTTCCCTTCTTTCCAAGACATGCTGCCACGCATATACGCCTACACACAGCACACATAAACACACATGTACTACATCAGATGCAGGCCACACACACACGCACGCACGCACGCACGTACTCCCCCCCCCTTCACACACACACACACACACACACACACACACACACACACACACACACACACACACACACACACACACACACACACACACACACACACACACACACACACACACACACACACACACACACACACACACACACACACACTACCACGCACACACACACACACACACACGCACACACACACACACACGCACGCACGCACGCATACATACATACATACAAAAATACATACAAAAATACATACATACATACATACATACATACATACATACATACATATCAATTACTTTAATGCATCAACTTGTCAAATTAACAACAATGCACAGTAGTCCAGATTGTAGGCGCATCGATAAAACGTTCTCCTTCCTACATACCTACATACCTACCTACCTACCTACCTACATATCAATTACTTTAATGCATCAACTTGTCAAATCAACAACAATGCACAGTAGTCCAGATTGCAGGTGCATCGATAAACGTTCTCTCTCTCTGTCTCTCTCTCTGTCTCTCTCTCTGTCTCTGTCTCTGTCTCTGTCTCTCTCTCTCTCTCTCTCTCTCTCTCTCTCTCTCTCTCTCTCTCTCTCTCTCTCTACATGCTCCATTAAAAACAATCAGAGTAAAGCATATTCCCAAACCACCGTGGTACACGAAAGAATTACAGGAGGCATGCTACCTTAGAGACCTTTTGAAAGAACATGGCTATGAAGAAGAATCAAGATCACTAAGAAATGCAATAAACTCTCAGAAGCGCAGGGAAAAAAAACAAAATACTATCGCGAGTTACTAACTTCCAAACAAAATCCAAAACTGGTTTGGCAAGCATAAACCAGCTTAACAATAACAGTTCTTCTTCAAAATCAACTGTTATCAAAGGTATTTCTGCTGAACAAACTTAACACTCACTTCTCTACCATTCCAGATACAGTTGTTACTACTGATCACTCAAGCTCTAACGAACTTAAAGAACTCCATCAATTTTGTCATGACAAAAAAATCACGTCTGAACTACACATTCCACCCATAACTGTGCACGAGGTGTATCAGTACCTACTTCATCTCAAACAGTCAGGAACACGTGGACTAGATGGCATAGATGGCAAAATTCTGAAACTCTCGGCTCCAGTTATAACTGACACGTTAACGTATATCTTTAATTTGTGCATAGATAAAAATTGTTTTCCAAATGCGTCAAAAAAAAAGCAAAAGTTATACCCATTCATAAATCTGGTGATAATACTGATCCTTCAAACTACAGACCAATATCAATCATATCTATCCTTTCAAAACCACTAGAAAAGCATTTAAATAAACACATCCTTCATCACTTCAACAAGTACGATTTGCTTCATCCCGGACAGTCTGGTTTCAGACAGAAACATTCCTGCCATTCTGCATTAATCAATCTTGTAGATGCGTGGCTTGATAGTATTAATAACAACAGATATTGTGGTGTCTTATTCGTTGATTTCAGAAAAGCGTTCGATGTCATTGACCACAATCTCATTATTCGAAAACTGGAAATATACGGTCTCTCAAAATCCGCCCTTATCCTTCTAAAATCATACATCACAAAACGACAACAATGCGTCTTTATTAGGGACGACTATCTCTTCTGTAACAACTCTTAAGTATGGCGTTCCACAAGGCTCCATTTTAGGCCCGCTACTCTTCTCAATCTACATTAATGACCTACCCCTACATGTGAGATCTACATGCGACCTCTTTGCAGACGACACCACAATTCACACCAGCCATACTGATCCTTCCAGTCTCTCAAAACATTTGCAAGAGAGTACCAACGATCTTGTAAAATGGACCGAACTAAATCACATGTCACTTCATCCGCAAAAAAAAAAAACTAAACTGATGTACATTACAACTAGGCAAAAAAGACAAAAGCTCACCGATGATTTCCCTCCTATACACCTCAATAATATACTTGTGGAACAAGTTACTGATCATAAAGTATTAGGACTAATAATTGACAATAGTCTCAGCTGGAATCCCCACATAACTTTACTGTGCAAAAGGCTTTTCCCAGAAAGTTTACCAGCTCACCAAAATCAAACACTTTCTTGACTTTCATTCACGAAAAACTTTTTTTCCATGCCCATATTCAGTCTTATGTTGATTATGCATCGACTATTTGGGACTCTGCAAGTGCAAATACACTAAAACCATTGTTCAGCCTACATAAAACGCGCGCTAAAATTAATCCTTCTGAAGAAAAAACTAGCCTCGAAAGCTCTGACTATAAACATCTTCACATTCTTCCATTCAGCCAAAGACTCAAATACAACAAAGGACTAATGATGCACAAAGATTCTGACCGGGAATGCTCCAACAACTTTAAAGAGCCGATTCTCAAAAGTCTCGTCGAGAAACTCCCCCAAACTCCATATCCCATTCCCCAGAATTGACTTATTTAAATCAAGTCTAACATACTCGGGCTCCTCTTTGTGGAACTCACTTCCAGAATCCATCAAACAAGTCCATTGTACCACAACTTTCAAAAAACGCTTACCTTACCCATCTTCTGCGGTAAAAAAAAAAAAAAAAAAAAAAAAAAAAAAATCCATCATAAGTAATACCAACAAGTAATCTCAAAATCATAAATCATCCATTTTCATGTACTAACCATTTTTTTTTTCTCTCTATCTTTTTTTTTTTTCTTTTCATGTATCAAGTATATATATATATATATATATATATATATATATATATATATATATATATATATATATATATATATATATATATATATATATATATATATATATATATAACCAATGTGTGTGTATGAATGTGCATGTATATGACTATATATATGTGTGTATATGACTACATGTGTGTATATATATATATATATATATATATATATATGTATATGTATACATGTGTGTGTGTGTGTGTGTGTGTGTGTGTGTGTGTGTGTGTGTGTGTGTGTGTGTGTGTGTGTGTGTGTGTGTGGATACATGTATGTGTGAATATGGATATAATCTTATGAAAAATGATTATATGCTGTGCCCCTCTCTCTCTCTCTCTCTCTCTCTCTCTCTCTCTCTCTCTCTCCCTCCCTCCCTCCCTCTCTCTCTCTCAGTCGTGCGTGCGTGCGTGCGTGTGTGTTCCGAATTCCTTACATGCTTTGTCATATTCATTTTACTGTCTGACTTTATACATGCTAAGTATTGTACGTTTTAGTATATTCCATTTCAAATTATTATATTCATGCTTTACCCCCCCCCCCCCTCCTTTCCACCCCGTCTCTCTCTCTTTTTTTAATTCTTCTCGACCCCCCCCCCCCCCCCCCCCCCCCCCCCCCCTCCCTTCTCACTATGCTTAATACCTTCTACGTATTTTCATGCCTTACAAAAATGATTACATGCTGTGCCTCTCTCTCTCTCTCTCTCTCTCTCTCTCTCTCTCTCTCTCTCTCTCTCTCTCTCTCTCTCTCTCTCTCTCTCTCTCTCTCTCTCTCTCTCTCTCTCTGTGCGAGCGTGCGTGTATATGTGTGTTCTAAAATATGTACGTACTTTGTCGTATTCATTTTATTGTCTGTTTTCATACATGCTAATCTTGTACGTTGTAGTTCATTTACATATATACCCCCCAGCCCACCTCACTCTCTAGCCCCCCACTCTCCTTCCTCTTCATTATTGTTACTCTCATTTTTATTTCTATTTTGTGCTTGTTAATTATTATTCATATTTTTTGTTTCATTTTCATTTATCTTCTATTATCATTTGATGTTCTTTTATGATTACATGACCGCTTTGCTTGCTTTTTTTTTTTCTTTACATTAATTGATTTCACTGCATGTTGTAGTCCCTACTCAGGGCGAGGACTGGATGTAAAAAAGCACGTTAGTGCTTATCTATTATCCTCGTAAATAAAGAATTTTTGTCTGTCTCTGTCTTCTCTCTCTCTCTCTCTCTCTCTCTCTCTCTCTCTCTCTCTCTCTCTCTCTCTCTCTCTCTCTCTCTCTCTGTCCCCACGTCCTTTCTCTCTCCGGCTGGTTCCAATTCTTTGTCTGTCAGTGCTTTAGTCAGCTGATACTATTTAGTCAGCTGATACTATATATACATACATACATACAGACAGACAGACAGACAGACATACAGACATACAGCGTGTTAATGTTGGCCATATATTTTTGTATGATAACCCGTTACTTTTTGCCTATCATATGGTGTCCTATTGTTGTTGTCTATTCCAGTTGAATAAATGTTGTTTGCACAACCCCCACCCCACTCCCTACCCCCTCTTCCCCTGACTCCACCCTGTAAAAAAAATAAAGGGGTGCCTGTGTTCATAATACTTTCAGCCATATTTGCAACGGTTGTCAAGGACCAGGAAGGCGGGTAGAAGTTGACAAGAGTAGCGTCCCATTTCAAGAGCCTCGATTTATTCAGAGACTTCCGATACTTCCGCTACTTCCTTTTGCATTCGTGGTTCACGCCGAACAGGTAAAGAGTGAATGTTGACGATTTTAAATCGGAGGTCATCTGACTTGTTATGTGTTTTTTTTACACTACTTTTACTACTAGAATTTGCAAAAATGATCATACCAATCGTCTGACATAGCACAGGCGTTGTGTTTTCTTATTAGAAGGAAAAGAAATTTGTTTTTAATGACATATCACGCTGCCGTTAATTCCGAAAGAGATGGGCATTTTGACGCGGGGAAAGGGGATAAATATACTTAGTTCTGCGATGTTGCAATATGATAACTTGGGCAAGTCTTTTGCAGTGTGATTAAATCCTTGATCAAACAATTGCGGAAGGATTCTTCATAGAACGAAGCTAATTTAAATGCGCATCATTCCGTCGGCAGATGTTCTCGTCGGCAGAGAAGCCCCTGATCTAGGTTTTAGCCCCCTTGTGTCGACACTAACAGAGTCATATAAATTTGTAGCATTATCTCTTACTTTTGTATGTAGTTAATATGTGTTAGTGTAGAGGATTGTCAAAATTTATTTTTAAAAAACAAAAACTATGAACCCCTAGCCAGAATATATTTTAAAAACAACCTCCTAACCATCAGAAAGAAGTCAAGTGGGTGCGAAAAGCATGGACATGATGTGACGCACGGTTTCTGCGCTCATAGGCGAGCTCAGTGGAAGTGCACCTCGCGTGAGAAGTGTTCACTGACGCACAGGTAAACAAGCCGACGAACTCCGGCAGTACGACACGGGAGCTTGAAGAGTGCGGCCTGGCTAACTTGTTAGTTTGGGGAGTGCGACGCTAGGCCTTGAAGAGAGTGGACAAGTTAACTTATAGTTGGCTAGCGAGTTTTGACACTGGCCTTTAGGAGAGCGGACTAGCTAACTTGTAGTTAGCTAGGGAGCTCAACACTCGGCCTTGAGGAGAGCAGACAAGCTAACTTGTAGTTAGCTAGGGAGCTACGTCATACTACAGTGCCAGTAACACTACTAGTGACAGACAGTGCTAGGGCCTTTAGTTAAGAGGAGACTGTTTTGCCCTAGCGCTGCGACAGTACAGTCGTAGATGGTTACAACGGCTAGGACAGCTTTGACAGTACCACTTCTGGGCCCAGAGGTGGACACTGACAGAAAGACTGTGACTAGACTGGACCTTGCTTGGTAGCTCATGCCAGTGAAGGGCTTGGGAAAGAATCCTGACGAAGCCCCAAGCCAGACTCTGGACTGACCAGGTAAGGTAGAGTGTGAGTGCAGAGAGTGCTGGGTATATAAACAAACTTCTCTTGAGTATAGGGAAAACATCAGAAAATCAAGCTTTCTTTTTAAGTGATAAGTTTCGCCCATTAACATTAAGTTGAAATCTGCTGGTAAAGTACGAAATGGATCAGATGTCCCGAAAAAAAAAAACAAGTCATGCCAGATGAAGATAGATTTAATGGTAGGTCAAGTGACACTGACAGCGACAGACACATCCAATTGATGTGCTTCAAAGTTTCCCATTGGAATAAAAGTGAAGGAATGAAACTAGGTGAATACGGACAATTTTTAAAGTTATAACTTGTTAAATATACAAGGAATAAAGTTCTCATGTTTCTCAATTTTGTGAGCTTTTTAAGGTGATGGTACATTTCAGAATGGAAACAACTGTTAGTCCTGCTAAAACCTCTGCTAGTTTACAGGCAGGAACATCTTTACTGTGCATCATGCTGCCAAATGTGGCGGGGAATCATATGTGATGAGAATACATGTAGATGTGCAAGCGTATATATCGTGTGACTGAGCAAAAATGCTATCAATATTAAACAAATGCTCTCACACAACATCAGCAAGAATGACACCAGTCTACGGAATATTGTGCTGATGCCTTGAGAGCAAATGCCCAGTCCTTTCCTTTAGGTGAAAAAGAAAGGGGGTGATGTCAGATCTCTGTGACCCATGTTTATGACATCAGAGTTCCTCTAGCTCTGCCTACTTGTTTACATGCAGGTTGTTTCTGGTACAATTTCTGAATGTCTTGCCATCATCTGCCGACATGGAGCAAAATCAGATGGACAGACATGAAGAAAGGAATGGAAGGAAGGGGGTGTTGACAGACGTCAAAAAAATGTTAAACTGTTAATGTTCAAGACTGTGAGGGGGTGTGATGGCTGTGGCTGTCCAAATATCTCGTCACAATTGATAGGTCTGTGTAATGGGCACTAATAACAATGTTGTTTGTAAAGCTAATGGTAATCATCACATACGCACTGCTTTAATTTTTTTTTTGTTGTTCCATTATTTTTTTTCAGTCGATTATGATAACCTTCTAAAGGCCCTACGTAGTCTGCTGAGCTATACAAATAATAAACCTCCCCACATACCCTGTATAAAGTATGATCAGTTTTAATATAGATATGCAATTGTAAACTAACTCTCGTTTTTACAAGTAGGGGTGGGTAGATGGGTGGGCTGGCTGGCTAGCTGCTGGTTTTGACCTTTTTTTGTTATTACAGTTAAAATGTTTTGTGTTGTTTGTGTACAGGTTTTTTAGTTTTTGTTTTTAAACTGTTAGGTGTTTATTTAAATTTCTTCTTGTGTGCTCGTTGGTGAAGCTTGTTACGTGACCATACTTGCTCTATTTCTTCAATTTGCATTCGGAGGAAAAATGTGAAGAACTAGAAGATATAAAGGCAGTTACTTCTATATCAGATACTGTTGCCCTGTTTCAGTCAAAATGGTGCGTATGAACGTATTAGCTGATGCCTTGAAGACCATCTCAAGTGCTGAGCGAGGTGGGAAACGTCAAGTTCTGATCAGACCTTGCAGCAAAGTCATCATCAAGTTTTTGACTGTGATGATGAAGCATGGTAAGAATTAGATGTTTGTTTTGACACGGTTATCATATGTGATGTAAGATTAGTGTGTTACTTTATGATATCAAAATATGGTTATGTCTAATGCTGTAAGGTTGCATGTCTTCTACAATAATCTGGTATCCAGAACAAGCAAAATATGTTTCTTGATAGTCTCTTGGTAAGTGGCTTTTGTTGCAGTGCTTTCCGGTTTTATAGTTATTTGCAGCATGTTGTTTTTGTTGTGTTTTACTTGGTGTATAATGAGATAGAGAAAAATATTAAGTATCCTGAAAAGAGACTACCGTGTCAGGTTTAATTAGCTGTTAGTATCAAAACTTAACGCTTGAGTGATTATCAGAAATTGAAGAATGACTGCCTGTCAAGCTATTAGTTTGCTGACAATCAAGGGGGGAAAATTTCAAAATTATAGAAAGTGAAGGACTTTACAAGGATGGAGGAAAGGGGTAGAAAGGGCAATACTTCAAAGTATCAAATGATGTGCCGAGTCTTTGAAACGGGATTGTCTGGACAAACATAATAACAATGGATCAACTGAGAAAATTTGATGTTTTTGATATCAGCCTCTTTGGTGTGTACCATGTGATCCAGTTTTGAAGTAGAGTTCTAAGGTGGATTGACGGCTCATACAAATGATCCTGTTTGCTGTGCTGCATGGGCTATTAAAATCAACAAGGTAAAGTTTTAGGGGACCACCTCTAAAATGTATGAAAAGGCAAAAGAAAAAGCAGTCAGGTGATAGTGTTAAGACTTAGAATGATGAAAAAAAATTTTTTTTTTTTCCTTTGCTGAACATTGTTTGCCTTGCTGCTGTTACAGATTTATAAAATTGTGGTTTCAAAAAGGAGTGACTGAGGGTGGAAAATGAAGCAAAATTAAGAACAAGAGTGGTGTAGTTACTGGAAAGGACACACAAGTACAGGACAAAACACAACGCATTTAGATCTCTTGGGTCTTCTTCAGGCAAAGACAAATAACATTTAGGACAGTGAAAACAAAGAATGAGAAACCGCTTGATAAGTGGTTTCTCATCCTTCGTTTTCACTGTCCTAAATCAAGTGGTTTCTTGTTCATTTTCACAGTCCTAAATGTTATTGGTCTTGCCTGAAGAAGACCCAAGAGGTCGAAATGCATTGTTTTGTCCAGTATTTTGTTTGTCGTTGGCAGTAACTTACCCCTCTCTTTCTAAAAATAATTATTCTGTACTCTGTTTGAGACAAAGGCTATGGAAAGGTAAAATTCTTTTCGATTCAATAGAGCAAAGCTTGACAGAAAATAGGCGGTCTGATTTGATGGCAGATGACATTTTATTCTCAGAGAGATGGAGTCAGGGAAGGTGTGATTGCAAGGTCAGATGAGAATTACATCAATAGACTCTTCAAAAAAAAAAAAAAAAAAAAAAAAATCAGGCAACAAAATAGTTTGAGTATATTTTGTGTCTTTGTTTCAGGGTACATCGGAGAATTTGAAGTTGTGGATGATCACAGGTCTGGCAAAATTGTTGTCAACCTCACAGGTCGTCTGAACAAAGTGAGTACTTTACTAGTTTCAGCCTCCCCTTGTCTTCCAGAATTTTGTTGTTACAGTTCTAGCACTGTTTTTCTAAGAAACTGCGTTCGTGAAGGATGCTGTTTTTCAGAAACGCCAGACTTTTTTTTTTTTTTTGCACTAGGTGGCGGTATCTATAGAATGATTATTCAAGCAGGTTCTGATTCTTGCCATTTAAACTGATATACCTTGTCCCTTTATTTGCCTGCTATTTCAAAAATTTCTCTCAGGTTGTAGATGTGTATTATTCTGGAATAAATCTTCCAGTAGTAAAGTGATGAATATGGAAACGCCATTGCTACTGACTCGCAGTTAAACTGAAATCGAACTGAAGCTACTGTACATCTACAAATAATTGTCTGCTGGCAGATTCTTTTCCTGGCATATTAGCTATGTGAGTGCAAGTGAAAATGGTAAGTTGATGGCTATTTTAAACTAAAATTGAGGAAAATTTAGAAAGAGGGGGTTAGTTACTGCCAGGGACATAGACGAACAAAGCACACAAGACACGATGCATTTCGACCTCTTGGGTCTTCTTCAAGCAAAAAAAATAGATCACATTTAACATTTAGGGCAGTACAAACAAAGAACGAAGCGAGACTTATCTGATGTCCATGTGGAGAATGGCCGCCTTCTGGTCGAAATGCATCGTGTCTCGTCAAGTGCTTTATTTGTCAATGTCCTTGGCGGTAACTAACCCCCTCTCTAATTTTGTTTCGTTCTCTGCCATCAGTCACTCCATTTTAAAATGGAGGAGTGAATTTTAAAAACTCTGAAATAAATGATTGATGCAGACAGACAACAAATTTTAAAGTCACCTGAATGGCAATTTAAAGTTTGCTTGTCCATCTCCTTTTGCACTCGCCTCAGGCAGTCAGATGACTGAATTTATCCAGCCCTGTGGCATATATTGTATTCTGTGCTAAACACCATTTGTCAGATTTTGGTTATATTCAAGTGTGGATGTTATCTTACAGTGTGCAGTGATCTCTCCGAGGTTTGATGTGTCAGTCCGTGACATGGAGAGCTGGACTAACAACCTCCTGCCCTCCAGACAGTTTGGGTAAGAAATGTTTGTTACCCCTCTTCAGTATGCACTTAACTGAGCTTATTTACGCCAAAAACCATTGGCAAGATAAGTAACTCCGTAATTTGAACATGGTTACCCAATTTGAAAATTAACTTAAAAGAGAGGAAAGGAAATAATGAAATGAAAATAATTTTAGAATTCCTACAATATATATGTTATATCATAAGTTTTGAAGAATGTCACATGAGCCATTTACTGGGGGGGGGAGAACTTCTGAATCGTTCATTATATCTCAAACGTCATCCCAGTCGAAATCTAGGTCACTCTAAGCTTCATTACCCAGCACTTTCACTAAGTCTTGTGCCATAAATCCTACAAATCACAGTATCTTCATCACTAAATCTCATTATAAAACGGCAGAAGTCAAGGTTAGCCATGGTGAAAAACACAAAACTTAAAAGATTCGTAACTCAAGAACTATGGCATGTATCGACTCACGGTCTTTTGCAAACGGAAGTAAATGGCTACAGGAAGAAGGAAGTCATGTTCTCACGAGACTTCCTTTTCTACGAGAAACATGGCGGCGCCCATTTTTGCCACGTGTTTTACCGGGTGCTGTCAGGCGCTCAGCCTTTTGGCTGTGTGATTTCCGGTTGGCCGTGCGCTTGTCAAGAGAGTTGATAGATAAATTTTTGCCTAGTCTCAAAAAAGAAAAGGCAGCATGCTTCTCTAACATCTTAACCCTCTTCTGCATCTGCTTATCTGCACTTGCTTAGGCCAAAGCTGGCAAGAGAAGTAACTCCATAATTTGAACATGGTTACCCAGTTTACAAATTCATTGAACAGAGAGGAAAGAAAAGAATGAATTGAATTTTTTTTTTCTTAATAAATACATATGTTGCTCTGTGATAAGTTGAAGAATGTTACATTAGCCATGTACTGGGGGGCAGTTCGTCTTCGTCAGATCTTCGGAATTGTGGTTTATCATGTCTGTCACGTCATACCAGTAGAAATCTACAGGGTTCCTACGCTGCTTGAAACTCCTTAAATTTCTGAGAGCCAATTTCAAGGCCTTGAAACCCCCTTGAAAATCAATAAAATGTTATGTTGACCAAACCATCTTCAGGGATGAAAACTCCTCCGCCGTCTCCGCCGTTATTTTTTCGCATCTCCGCCGAAAAAAAAAAAAAATCTCCGCCGAAAAAAATATTCAAAGAGTGAACTCTGAAACGATCTCAATTTGTCTGCACAGCAAATTTCTTCTCAGTCGGTAATGTTCTCAAACGGCGTAGTTTCTCATTCTGCTCCCTTCCAGTGTCATTTCTCATCATGGAGTCGATTCACAGTGAGAGGTTGCCGCCAGTTGCCGCCAGTGAAAAAAAAAAAAAAAAAAAAAAAAGCATGTGAACCACTAGAAGACCTAGTGGCTGGAAGAGGTGTGTGACCGCAGAGTCGGGATGTAATAAGAAAACATGACAAAGACGGCGAGTTTGAAGCATTTTGTGAACCTTGCCAAAAACGTGTCTACTTTGGTAGTCGTGGCTTTGTGGCAATCAGAGATCACAAGGAGCGACCCAGTCATCAAACAGAAAATTACAACATTACAGCATGTTTTCAGATCATTGGGTATGCAACAATCTACGTTTCATTTCCAATGATAGTTTGACTCCTACTCTGATTTTTTCTACAAGTTCCATTTCCATGATGGTTTGATTCAAACTCAGATTTACTTAATAGGAAAATGAGTACTTTGAAGTCCTTTTTTACAACAACAAAAAAAAAATGATAAACACTCAAGCTTTCGAGTTTTAGACCCTTCATCAGGAAAACGGTAAACACAAGGGGAAAACAGGAACAAAACAACGGAAAAAAAAAAATAGAAAAAGTTCGAACCCACTTCGACTAGCAGTCTTCAAGGCAAGGGAAAAACGTCAAAGTGATGAAAAAGAACATAAAAGAACAAATGACATCAAAACAAATTGATGTCACAACAGTATTGTGTAACACTTTTCCTCTGGTAGCACAGCATAATGCAAACATTTGCTACATGTGTTAGGTCTGTTAGGTTTCTGCTAACAGCCCCCCTATGAAATCCTTTTCCACCAGCCCCCCCCCCCCCCACACCACACACACACACATCCAACTTACTTCCCCCTCCTCCTCCTCCCCCAACACCCACCCCCCCCCCCCAACCTCACCCCACAACACATACCCCACACACCCCCCCCCCCCCCCCCCTCCCCCCCCCCCCCCCCCCCCCCCCCCCACACACACACACACACACACACACACACACACACACACACACACTGGTCAAAAAAGGGGGGGGGGGGGGGGGGAATATGATTAGTTGTAGTGGGGGTGCTTGGGGGGGGGGGGGGGGGGGGTACTGTTGTGACATCAATTTGTTTTGATGTCATTTGTTCTTTTATGTTCTTTTTTGTCCGTTGTGTTTACTGTTAAGTGTTTCCCGATGAAGGGTCTTAGACCCGAAAGCTTGTGTGTGTGTGTGTGTGTGTTTAAAGGACTTGAAAGTAATCATTTTTCATATTGTGTTTATTGCAGTCCAGCAGTTGTTTTTATACATCTGGTTTACTTAGTTTGATTCCCACTCAGATTTACTTGTCTACAGGCCTTATTCTTTATGTCCTAAAAGCACTGTTTGTCAAATTTTCTACAGCTACAGTTCTGAGGATTCATCATACTAAATGTTTGCTTTGTCTCAATTGACATAGTTTCTTTCCATGTCAGTTTCAGTCTCCATGGCGTTGAAAGTTTTTTTATGGAATGAGTTGTTTAGAAGCAAGAAAGTGATTTCTAAAGATTTTATGCCTTATTTAGTACAAAAAATATGCTTCAGCTTCAGGGGGCGGCGCCCCCTGACCCCCGCCATATTGTTGCCCCTGAACCCCATTGGGGGCCTACGGCAACCCACAGACCCCCCGCCGATCTCCTCTTTTTTTTTTTTTGGGGGGTGGGGGGGGGGGGGGGGGGGGGGGGTATTCAGTCGTCTGTGGTTGGATAAACCCAAGTATTCTCTGACTGCGCAAGAGAAGACAAAGCAAACAAACGTGCTTGCTACTGCAAAAAAGGTTTCAATGTGCAAGCAGTGGGCGAAAGTGTCCTGGTTTAGCCACAGCAAAGGAAAAAAAGCACATGGCTTGACTGGCGGCAAGCAAATTTTCAGCAGGGATACCCATCTCGTACTTTCTTACGAACAATATGGCAGTAGCGTCGAACGCGAATGTTGTGTGGCCATTAAATCCTGAACCTGATGTGTTCTTGCGCGAATCTAGTGCCAGCTCTTCAGCCACAATGCACTTGGTTTGCTCAAAAGACAGATGTGCTGAAATCTGAAATTCTTAACCCCTTGAACGCCATCAACTGTGTAAAAAGAGTGCTCTCCCCTTGCCAAGAGTTTCTGGACGTTTTTGCATAAAATAAACAAAAATTCATAGCTCCTCATCCAGCTAAGAAAACCCCTTAACTGTACATTTTAGGAATCTGCGTTATTCCTCTGTGTTGACATCAAAATCAAACAGAAATCTTTATCTGGGTATGAGCACCATGCTGTTATATAAACAAATGTGGAAAAACAGGACAAACATTTGTTAGAAAATATTTGTAAAGAATAAAATGCAGCTGGAAGTTTTCACCAGTTGGAACTTTTATCCCCAGGTTTCCACTCACTCGGGCCACTCAATCATACCTTTTAAAGAGTGAAGAAGCACCATGGTGCATTCCTGTGCCACTCAAAATGAAACATACTCTTTTAGAGTGCTAGGACGTGCGTGATGTGAGACACAAACATTTTACAGCAGATTCCATGAAACACTTGTTCAGAGAAGTTCCACCTGACACGATCCTTGAGTTCTTGAAAGAGATTAACATTTTTCATCAGATCTGAGATCTTACAGTATAAATATTTTTTAGCGGAATTTCAGATGGGTTTTTAGAGGATGTATTTTAAAGAATTGTTGGGGATGGGTGATTTGTGAGTTGATTATTTTTTAAAGTGGTGACAGCCCTGATATGGTCCTTTGTTGTTGGTTGGGCTGTAAGCAACATTACCTTACCTTACCTTACCTTACGGCGTTGGCTACCGCCGATGACATTTCCTATACCTGAGAGCCAAAGGTGGTTGTTACTGGCGAAAAGCACATGGCACACGCTAGGCAAATTTTAAAGCTGATGTCACTTCACCGTCTAGCGCGTGAGCACCTGAATTAAACATGGCTACTTCTTTTGTCTGCAATTTCAAGCGGCTAAGCATCAATTCACACACACACACACACACACACACACACGCACAGGTGATTCACACACCACACGACTCCATACTCTACCACTTTCACACCACCCTTCCCTACCCCCACCTCCATCCCCTACCCTACTGCACCTGTCCACCACCACCACTTGTCTTCCATGCCCTTTAAGACCACAGTCTCTGCAGCGCTCTCCTCGGCCACTTTTTTGTTGTCAGGGAAAATGGTGAGCGAGCAGCCGAAGGCTTCGCCCTGCTAGCGCGGTAGTCAGGGCGATGAGGCGTCTGCACCATGCCAGCGGAGCTGTTGTGTCCCGCCCCTTTTCTTGAAGCTTCACGTGGCAGGGTTAGGGTTCGTACGCCCCTTGAAGACCTTTGAAAACCCTTTACATTTCAACTGGGTCAAAAAGGCCCTTGAAAACTGCAGATATCCCTACCATCCCTTGAAATCCCCTTAAAAATCGTTTTCAGACCAAAACTGACCTTAATATTTGAAGACGAATCAGAGAACAAATGCGAACGAGACTTCGGACATAGATCTTCGCCTCTCGAATCGTTTTGTGTGTGTCGTCTGCTTTTCAAGCAAAGGGAAGCAATTCAATAGTCGGTCTATCCTTTGCGCATGCGCAGTTCGACTTCCAACGAAGAGCGCCATGCTCCATCTTTGGCAAAGTCCAGTACTGTTGCGTCTGTCATCATGCCGAAGGAAACTTGCACATTTGATCCGTTGTGGCTACAGAAGGAAGAAGATCCAAGCTGGATCACTGAATGCAGAGACAATAAACATGCATTTTTTTTCTGTAAAGTGTGCAAAAAGACCGTTGATGTTCGGGCAATGAGCGAGTCGGCGGTTGCAAGTCGCGGAAAGAGGAAAAAATACGTGGAATAGAAAAAAGCAAGTAGGCTGGTCGTTAGTCTTACGGACTTCGTTCGGCAATCATCAAATTCAACATCGGGTCAGACCCTTCCTCAGTAAGAATCGTCAGCCAAATAAAATTGATTCTTTTTCTAAATGAAAGTTGATACTGTGATGGCATTTTTTTCTTCTATCATTTCTTGCAGGCATCTCCAGAATCTGTGGACTATGTCACAGTCATACAGCATATGTGAGATGGTCTGCTCCTCCTGTTCACAGAAATTACAAACAGGAGAGTCCACTATTCTGTGCAAGAACAAATATCTTTGAGTTGGGAGGAGTCTATGCAACAGCCTTGTCTGGAACCATCTCAACTGTACATCTGATGATGATGTTTTATAATAGTGAGAAAATATAGATTTCCAGCTGAGATTATCAAACCAACCATTCCATTTAGTAACTGCAGTAGGGACACTGTTATTCTTATTCAGTACATACTGTACCCATTTGTTACCTTTATGGATACAGAACCAAGTCTTACACTCTAAGAGTTTGAATCTATGGTTAAATTCACATTCAATTTTTGGCAGTGGTTTCGAATCGCATTTAGAATGCCCTCATACAAAATAAAATTGGTTCTGATACCTGGGAAATTTGGGTCAAAAACTCATTGTAAGTCATGAAATTACCATTGTCATTCAGTAACTGTTTTGACACAAAAATATGTTGTAACTACACCACTCCTGCACATGAATAACTTTTCTGTCTCTTAATACATTTCCATTGTACTGAATACATTCAGCTAAAAATTCATGTACAGAATCAGGACAACATTTCAAATCAAGTTTCTTGTAATGTTTCATTACATCCTTCCAAGAGGGATTTTCAACATTTTGCATAATAACATTTGCATACTCAGCTCCAAAATTATTGATCTTGGCCAACTTTGGATACATATAAAGACAAACTCTCTCTTAATCAGACTCAAACGTCGGTCTTCTCAGCCAACTGATCTTCATAGTGGACAGAAAAGTTCTAACATTTAACATTTTTAGACCACCTTCACTATACTGCTTGTCAATAACAGACCTTTTGATTTTACTTTGTTTGCCATTCCATAGAAAAGTGTACAGTTCTTTTTCTAAAGTACTAATAAAGTCTTCTGATGGATCAGGCAGATTAATTAATAAGTGGACAATTTTTTAGAACACTAGTGTCTTAATAACAGTAATCTTTCCAAAGGGAGTAAGTTGTCGCTTCTTCCAAGAAGCAAGGATCCTTTTCACTCTTGGAAGTTTATCCTCATAATTAATTTTTACAATACAATCGTTGTTAGTAGAAAGTTTAATTCCCAAAATTTAAGGTGCCAGGATCCCATACAAAATTCTTGTCTCTCATATATCGGACACCACGGTTCTTCTGCTTCCAATCCAGACAACTTGGGTTTTATCAAAGTTCATTTTAAATCCAGAAACAAGTGAAAACTTTGAAAGCATTGAAACTGCTTCATTAACTCTTTCATCTGGGTTTCTGTCGGACATTACTTCCCCTTATTCCTATGTTTCTTAGTTACAAGCAGTACCCTTCATTCCTGGGTTTCTAGGGAAAAAGTAAACAAAGAATAGGGTGTGTATTTCTGATTCTTTTGTGTGACTGGTGTTTCTACCGGACTATGGCATGTCATACACCGTTGTGCACAGAATGGTGCCGGCACATTTTGATCCTGTTTTCCGACCCTTTGTCGCGTATTTGGTGACACACAGGTGTCAAGACTGGTGACAACTCCAATTAATTCAAACTTAAAGAAACAAAAATTATACAGTGCTCAAAAA
Source organism: Conus betulinus (assembly GCA_016801955.1). Taxonomy (NCBI): domain Eukaryota; kingdom Metazoa; phylum Mollusca; class Gastropoda; order Neogastropoda; family Conidae; genus Conus; species Conus betulinus. Next base: position 109,809 of record JADBJO010005859.1, read on the forward strand.
CATGCGAGCAGCAAAAAACATGCATGTAACTCACAGTCTGATGTCCTCCGGTAAATCCACTTAAACGAATGCTTCACAAGTGTCTTTGTCACAGTGTCACCATGTCCAAGGAAAAATGCACAGCAATGATAAAAATGTCCCCACAGTACTCCTTCGCCACTATGGGTCTTACTGAAATCAGCGGTCTTTCCACAGTATCTGTCCAAATGTCGCACTTCGAGTTAATGTCAACAAACAACACAGAACATGTCAGCCCTTAGAAAATGATGCACTGCTAGTGTCACAGTGTCAAAGTGTCGCACGTGAAACCAGGTGTCACACAAAGGAACACGGGTGTGGTACACCTTAAAACAATCTTTCTGATTATTGCAACACAGATATTCATGGCACTTTTCGCACATCATCGTTGTCTTGCTTTTCTTGAATGGATTGTCACTGTATTTCACACCAGGGTGTGTTGACTCATATTGTTTGTGTCGCGCGACACATACCACACAGGTGTGATCTTTTCCAACACCTGCCACTGGCCAGTGGTCTGTGCGATCAAGACGGGATGAGATGTCATTCACAGCTGTGCGAGGTCTACCTCTCTCTCTGCTGTTTTTCTGTGTAGTGGTCCCCAATCAACTGATGTGCCAGGTCCCAGTTTGAAAGACAGGAAGTCGCGCTTAATCTTGCCTTCTGTCTTGTGGTCCACGATGTCGCCCTCGATGACGTAGGCATTGTACATACTTGTCTCCATCAGTTTTGTCTCAGTCCGCCTGTACCACTTCATGGTTTTCTTGGCCTTATTTTGCCGTGTCATCTGGTCAAGTTTGTGTCGACCCCATTCATGAACTTGGCGTAGGCTGCTACTGTTGGGGGGCACGACAGTTCGATGGCAGTCCCATCCTTTTTGTCGCCTGCGGGCAGTGACAGCTTCTTCTTGCGCAGACCAGTGCGGGGTATGGGCTGTAGAAAGGTAGAACACCATGCGCTTGTCCTTCCACGAAGTTGCAAGCGTACCCTCACACTGTCGCCACTCTGTTGACCCGCGTGGAAGTCGCCGTGTCTCTGCCTTGTTCTCTTGACAAGGTCAGTTGGGTATCCAAGGCGGTTTGGTCGTATTGTCTCACACAGGTAAGTGTCCTTGCTCGAGAGATATTTGGCAAGGACAGGCGATGTGTAAAAGTTGTCTGTGTACACGATGTGCCCAAAATTGTGGATAGGTTTCGTCAGTCCTATAACAACTCGTGCACTCAGCCCCATCAGCCGACTGACTTGTCCACCATGTTTACCTGTATAAACCTCCAGGTTGAAGCAGTAGGCCGTGTGAGCGTCGGCACACACCCACAGCTTGATGCCGAATTTTACGGGTTTTTCTTTCATGAATTGTTTAAAACCCAATCTTCCCTTGAACGGCACCATCGCTTCATCCACTGTCACTTCTCTGTGAGGAATGTATTCCTCCATAAAACTCTGCCGCACTGTGTCAAGCACATACCTCACCTTGTGAAGTTTGTCACCTGCATTCCGCACATCTTCATTTGGGTCAACAAAATACAGGTATCGGCGAATTTGGAAGAACCTGTCTCTCTGCTCATAACACCGCCGAATTTCGTTGACAAGAAATGTTCAGCCCCAGAATGCCAATAGTGCGCATCACGGTCGAGTCGCAGGATGTCCTTCATGATAAGAAGTCCGTAAAAGGCTTTCATCTCATCAAGTGTCACACATCTCTCTCCACTCTTTTTGTTTTTTTCTGGATCAGTCTGCCGTTTAATGTTGGCATTGTCGTTTGCAAAACTGACTAGCTTTGAAAGGACTGTATCAGAATAGAACAGCTGAAAATAATCCACTGCCTTCATTGACGTATCGAGTATGCGCACAGGACCGGGGCGCCGTTCGAAGTTTTTTCCAAGGTGTGCGTGGTTCAGTGAAATCCCCACCTGTCCGGTCAAATCGTGGCCGATTGTAACTAAGTGGAAGATTTTCATCATCCAATTCATCGCCAGTATCACTGTCATAATCGTTGATGGCATTGGCAAGTTCTGCTCTCTCTTCTTCTGTTAGATCAAACAGATCGAAGTCATCGGCTAAATTGTTGTAAATTTCGTCATCAGAAAACTGATCGCTGCCTGCGTTTTCTTCACCCTCCATCTTCTCAGTAGCTACTAAACAGTGTGCTCTCACGGTCAAGTCAAGATACAATTTCGGTTCCAGACACTTTCCCACGCTGAGGAAGTAAGCAGGCAGGACTTATCTAAACATCTCGCGGGTCCCGTTACAAGGCGAAGGCCGCTATGACCCGCCAACCATGTGACATGTGGGTGCAGATTTCAAGGCGTGAACCGCTGCAGCGGGTTGCCGGACGGAATGGAGTATGCTTCTCTGAACCGCTGAGGCGCTTTTCAGGAATGAAAGGAGATTTGTGTCAAACCGCTCTCGCGGTTGGCAGGGATGAAAAAGTTAAATGATCTTTCACTTTCATCCAAGCATAAACTTGTGTCATCTGCAAACTGGGAAAGCAAGCTTTCCTTGTCCTTTATTTTTATTCCTTTGGTAAGTACATTTCTACGAATCATAAGAGACAGGATTTCAGCACAAATCGGATACAAGTAAGGGGATAATGGGTCCCCTTGTCTCACCCTTTTTCTATGGGAAACCATGGGGAGTATTGACCGTTAACCAACACGCAAGTTGTTATATGCTTATAAAAGGCCTTAATCCAGTTAATTATACTTGGGCCAAACTTAAAAAACCTAAACACTTCTCCAAGAATGACCAGAAACGCTGTCAAAGGCCTTTTATAAATCAACCAATAAAAACATTCCAGGAATATTTTTTCTTTTTCAGCGTACAAAAGTGTATCGTAAAGTAACGAATATTTTCACCAATGAAGCGGCCCTTCAAAAAACCCTTCTGACTTTCGTGAATTATTTGCGGAAGTACCCCCTTCAAACGGTTAGCAATACATGTTGAAGCAATCTTGTATGCAGTATTTAGAAGTGAAATGGGACGCCAGTTTTTAAGAAATCGTTTTATCTTCTTTCGGAATACATATGATGGTCCCTTGTCTCTGTGATATTGACAGCTGACCTTTAGAAAAACCTTCATTATTGAGCACACAAATAGGCTGCCAATGTCCGCAAAGAAGAACTTGAAAAATTCCACGGTAAATCCATCAGGACCGGGGCTCTTAAAGTTTTTCATATGTTTGAGTGCAGTTGCTGCCTTCTGGTATGTGATGAGTCCTTCAACTGACTCACTGTCCTCGTGTGTTAAAACTGGGGCATCAGGGAATTCAGCTGTGATGTCAATGTCAGAAACATCACGAAACTTGTGTAGGTCTTCATAAAACTGTTTGACTTCAAGTATACCTTTTTGATCAGATATAACATCATTGTTATTTTTTTCTCTAGAAATGGTATTGATTTGTCTAAGTAATTTCTATTTTCCAGGTTGCAGAAATATTTGCTTACTTTTTCCCCTTGATTTATCCAGCGAACCTTTGAACGTATTGCCATGCCTTGTATTCTAGAATCTCTAATTTCTTGCAGTTGTGCTTTCAAATTTAACAAAAGGGGGATGTCATCTTCCTGCAAGTCTTTTTCAAGAGACCTGATTCTTTTTTCAAGGTTGCATTCTTCTTTAGAATCCTGCTTTTTCTTATGGGAGGCATAGGAAATGGTCTTACCTCTAATTTCAAACATTAGAGTTTCAAAGAAGAGTTGGTCACTTATCTGGAAACATAGATCTTCATTCCTGATATTGTCAATGTTATCTACATTGTAAACTAAGGCAGCATATTGTTTTTTAACTTCACTAATAGTCTGCTTTATTTCAAGGACATACTTTTTATCTCAAAGTAAACTGCTGTTAAATTTCCAAAAAGGTTTATCACGTTTTAAGTTGATCTTTTTTCAATGACAATATAACCACAGAATGGTCTGATCGGTATCCTGGGTCGATACAGACATTGTTTACTTCTGCCATCAATCCTTCGGTTATCAGAAAATAATCCAGCCTTGCTTGTTTATTGAATTAAACTTAACGCCATGTGTACTCCCTTTTATCTGGATACATTTCTCTGAAAACGTCAAAAAGGTTGTGTTCTGTCATAATACTAGTAATCTTTTTTCGGGTTTTTGGACGATTCTCAGTGCTTGAATAGTTTCGCTCATCTATTTTCATATTCAAAGCACAGTTCCAGTCCCCAGTTATAATCATGTTCATTGTCAATCTGATCAATGTGTTCACAAACCTTGTCAAAAAACTCCGGTTTGTCACCACTACTGGGCCCATATACATTTATCAAGGTAAACTTTTTTTTCAAAAATTCAACATTCATCACAATATAACAACCATGCTGGTCTCTGATAACATCAAACAAGTTATATTAGGTAGTGGCAGCCAAAAAATATTCTTACTGTATATAATGTTACTTTTGTCTTTTTCTAATAGACATTTTCAAAAGAAACAAAACAAAACAAAAATTACTGAAAGAAACAAAACAAAACAAAAATTACTGTTCCACCATATTTAGTTCCAGAGATATTGTTAATTAAAGTTTGACACTTCCAAAACATTAGTCAAAATGGCAATTTGGAGCAACTTTGAAGACTGGAACAGCCAAACAACGCAAAACACACAGCTCATTTTTTAAAAACTTGCAGACCTCAACATGTACTTACAGTAAAACAAATACACATACCAATAGTAGACATAGTTTTTCTTCAGCGACAAGCCAAAAATGACTATTTTTACGTTTAAAAAAATGTCACATTTGCACATTGTACCATTTTTGAGGCTCTGTAATTTTAACAAAATTATTTGAGACTCGTATTTTCTGTCATTGTTCCAGTGTACTAAATATGTAGTGTAAGTCCAATTTTTTGTAGGCACAAGGGAGTTCAAAATTATGAAATATGGAGGCTTACTTTTGCTAAAATGTGCAAAAAGTGCAGCGACGGACCATATATTCACAACAAATATACAATAAACTGTCATAACTTTTAAACCACTCCAGATATTGCCTCAGTATTTGGTACTGTGATGTATATTGGTAATTCCAATAAGTACATGCAATTACATTTTTTTTTGCCTAATATTACCCAGTTTTACTGTTTCAAAATGGCCGCCAGATGACCTGAAATGCCATAAGTGTCAAACATGTGCAAGTCTTGAAGACAAGAATCAATAGAAAGTTGCCTAAAACTTAGTGTTGTCTATCTGGAGATGTGTGTTCCTTTCATATGGTCAATAATAAGAATATAAAAACCAGTTTTTACATGTCAGATTATGTAATATTTACCAGATTTTCCTGTTTCACAATGGCCATTATTTTCAATTTCATATTTTCAGTTAGAAAAAAAAATTTGGAAAAAAATGACCCCAACATGGGGATTTTCACATAAAACACTAGGGCCTATGGTTGCATTTACTTTTTGAAGTGCACTGAAGTCAAATTCAGTACAGCTTCTTGCTATTATTCTGAGGAGAAAAAAAAACAACAACATTATACAAGCAGAAGAAATGTCACTGCCTCAGCTATTGAAAGTGAAAGTACATATTTGGTGACTTTGAATAATAGAGGTCTATACAGCACACTTTTTGATGTCTTTTTCCCCTCTGAGGTAGGTTTCATGGTGTGGTAAAGCATTAAATGTATACAAACAGAGCTCTGAAGTCCATATGCTTCTCGATGAGCAAACCCATGTTTCAACGTGCCATGTTCTGCCTGAAGATGAGATGGGAGCAATGCTGATGTCCTTTCTCACAGGCAAACACAAAGTTTCTATGGACCTTCCATTTGTCTGCAACTGTGGGCCAAGCAAATGCTGTCTTCCTAATGCTGCACTTCTTGATTTGATTTTACCCACTCCTGGAGAGATGACTTCAACAACTTCACGAATGTAGAAGTCGTCATCGTAATGGAAGGCAACCAAATCTCCCAACTTGCCAAACTGGTACTTGGTGAAAGACGACTGGTGTCCATCACCGTGTGGATTTGCACAGTTGAAAGATTCAGGAGACGGGCTTTGAGCAGCACCCTGAAGTCTCTGGGTTTCTTTGTGGATGGTGGAGCAGGACCATGGCCACAATGATGACCAGCATTTCCTTGAGGGGGGGGAGAGAAGCAGGAGCAAGATCTGAAGGATTTGGAGAATGTGGTGCTGGATGATTTACTTCAACAGCTGTAGCAGGTGGAAGTTGGCTGCAGCAGCAGCAGGCACACAATCATCCGCAGGAGGAACAGCAGGACGACAATTTCCAGGGTGTTTGCCACTAGCAGGACATGTAGCTGAAGCAGGATTGGAGGTGATACGCATAGAATTTTCTGCTAAAAAGCTTTGGAGTCTGGCACTCAGCACCTGGACTGTACCCCCATAATTGCAGGAGTGGAGATTTTTTTTCCAAGAATCACCCTGTGGTACTGAATGTCAGATCATAGTGCTGCAGCCTGATCTTTGCGTGTGCGATACATGAGCAGCAAACGGTTGACATCAGCTGCAGTGCAGCATGGTCCCCTATGAACTTGCATCTGCCTCACTATTTCATTGATCTTATTAGTTCTTCGAGCCAGTGCTGCTTCTTTTTTTCTGCCGGTTTTCTTCCAGAATAATACTTTTCCGGCTAATACTACCTATCTCTGCCTGGACATGCTGCTTCCGAAGCTGAGGAGCCTTTTCAGCAGACAGGCGAAGAAGATCACTTTTTTCCTGCTCATTTTTTGCTGCTGAACCATACAGAGATGGGTTTGTTTCTCTTCATCATATTGATGGTGCTATGGTGTCTTTCTTCGATGTATGTAGTCACCAAGTCAGTTGCTACCCCCCCACCCCTCCACAGCACAGACACACACACAATTGTTGATATATTATGTGCGCTCATAAAAAAGCAAACAGACAAGAAAAAAGGTGTGTGTGTGTGTGTGTGTGTGTGTGTGTGTGTGCTTGCACATGCATGCATGCACTTCACATATAGGATATTATTAATTCACGCAAGAAAACAGGAAGAGGTGTATGTGTAAATATGTTTTGTGCATGCTTATTTGAGCATGTGGGTGTCTGCCTTTATGTGCCAGCCTGTGTGTGTGTGTGTGTGTGTAATTTTCACCAGACTAAAAATGCATTTGATTGCATAAAACAGAGGATCCCATCTTGATATAAATATTGAAACATTACATTGATAGTATATGGTAAACATTGAGAATCATCATTTTCAATATTCCTTATCAGGTGAGAATATTCCTCTGATAATTAATATTGGTTACAGGCCTACTCAGCACTAGTGAAAAAAAAGAATACAACTTCACATTGATTCAGACTTTTTGTCCGCATTTGTATTAACGGGGCTTAACAAAGAAAAATTGTGTTATATGGGTCCATCGTCAATAGCAATTAGGAATTTTCATCGTGTTAGTTGTTCAAAAACATTTTCTTCTTTGAAACTTGAAGCGATCGTGTTTGTCGAACGACCAGATTGAAGTGACTTAGTTCCCTTTAAGTTTCATCGGCAAAACACGATTGTTCACTTTTTCTTTGTTTTCAACACCTAAACAAAATGTCAAAAGTGGAAAAAATACAATAGTAAGATAAAACATCAAACTATGGATGACTAAAATCACTAATGTTAAGAATGTCATTTATACGTAAACTTTGTAAAAAAAATAATAAGTGACTGAATTCAGAAACCCAATTTTCTGTCAAGTGAGAATTTATACTTTCGGCATTCACTCCACAACTGATTCTTTCGCTAATATTTTTTAATCAATTGAAAATAAATAGTGTAGAATGACAATAATATACCAAAACATCATTTCTGTGCAATATGTTGTGATTCTTACGGATTTCCTTGCAAAATTTCTCAAGATTTTGTTCTTTGAAGTTCGAGTGGGTATTATCCATGTTTCGTTTTGAAGGCACATGCGCAGGCAACAATTTGGTCCACGGGTCACTCGTTTTGATTGGCTGAATTGACTAGGACAGGCAATGAACACATTAACCTTGTACCTCAATCGAAAGGGTACGGTCTATACTTCATTATGAGTACAGGAATCATGTGTCTATGATCGTCGTTATTTTTATCCGAAATTCGCTAAAATTGCCGGAAATTTTACTAAAACTTCGTCCCGTATTTTCATTTTTACAATATTTAAATTTCCCCTCTGACAGTAAAATTCTACATTAAATTCCCTTTATTTTGGTACCTCATATGGCCATGTGCGTTGTCTGTACTCTTTAATGTTTGGTAGAAAGTGCACTGTGTCAAAGTTGACTTGACCGAAAATGGCCGCGAGCGCCGGACGCGTGACGGAAGTACGTGGATCACACACTTCATTCTCTCTTAAGTATTTATTTCTTCACACAACATTCATACTTAAGATAACACTCATTCAAAAGAGGAAATGTTGAACTTTATTTTGATACATTGTTCAAACCACAACATGCAAGAACATGAACTTAAAGGTGCATGGAAAATGAGCAAAATCGGTGTGCAGTAGCAGTTGTTGACAGAGCGCTGCTTCGGCTGCCGCTACCTAGTTATATTCAAAATTATTATTGAAAAATATGGCAACACCATTTTTATTTGTTTCAGAGCCACTGAGCCAAACATTGTGACCCCAGCTAGCTCGAATAAAATCCTCCACTCAACTTTTAAGTGCGTCTCCTGTAAACAAAGGATATGAGCATCTCTCTCTCTCAAAAAATCAAAAACATCCTTTCTCTTATTTGAATTGTTCAACCATTGCAGTTGAATGAGCACATTTTAAAAGAATCTTTTGCTGTCATCTTGGTATGATACTAGGGAACTGTACAAATGTGAGAGAAAAGGGATTTAAGAAAAAAATCCTGAGATACATACTGTACAAAGAGAGGCCATAAAGGAAAGTTTAGAACAGCAGTGACTATCAGTGTCCATGTTTGTACAAAAAACTGCAGTGAAGCAAAAACAAACATGAAAAGGAAAAGCAGGTTACAGACCATCTCTCCCTCCCCCTCGCTCCAAACTAGATTCAGCACAAAATACAGAACATAATAATGCAGCAGCCTGGAAAGGACAGACAAGCTTCCATTTTCCGTATACTGACGTCATGCACGCCACATTTATCCACTTCAACAGACACAATGTCATCATTATTTTCTCGAGGGCCATGCCTCTCAAAAACATATCCAAAGCCACCATAGTATAATGAAGGTCGAACCCGCTGGCACATCACTCGAGCACATGAAACTCAACACACACACATAACGTAAGGACGACTACACTACATGACAACAACAAAAAACACTCACGTAGTCTTGTCATAATTGGGTCCACCGCCAATACTCCACATTGAGCACCACAAAAATAATCCATGGCAAGGAAACACAAAGCTTTTCACCCCACATTCACTACATGTTTCGTTCACAATGGTGGCCATTACTGACCGAGTCATGTGACCAAAACAAACAGAACATGTGCTCCCGCCATTGAAAATGAAAACAAATGATAAACAAAATTTAGAACAAATTTGAATGGTAATCTCAGAGGGAAATATACATTTTGACAGATACTCCTATTGAACATTAGTTCTGTCGAATATCTATTTAACCAGTGGATCAATCGATCGGAAATGGATCGATCGATCAGGAAAACAATGTCAATGAAAGCTAGTAACACTCAATGACTCATGATACGGTCTAATTAAACATGTTACAGAAGGCAAGAAAAGTAGAACATCAAAGCAAGAATCATGCAAGGAAAATGTCTTTTTCATAGACACCAACCCAAACCGGTAGTTAAAGAAAAGGGACATGCAGGTTCAAGGTAGTTACTTTACATGAGTAGCAGATGACGCTGTACGTAGGTCTACTTCAAAGCAGTCCTACTTACGTTGCGTGTGGAGCTGCAGGAAGGCTACTCGCATTCACCTTTTCAAGAGGGGTTACCCCACTTCCTATCCTGCCCCAGAACAAGCATTAGGCTAGTCCAGGCCCGTCAACCATTCACACACACTTTCACACGACAACACATACAGTGGCTGTATTTTAAAAGTAAAGTTTGCTGAGCTCCCTTTCCTGTGAGGAAGTAGGAACCCTGCGTGGTTACAGCACAGTCCTGTGCATGGGGTCCTGGTCTAGTGTGCCCACTACTGGTCTAGTGTGCCCACTACGGAGGATGACACCGCTGGGCCCGATTCAGCCTGGGCAAAAGAACGACCTGGGCTCGCACATTCACGCCGGTTTTACCACCGCCCTGTCCGCCAGAGACATTGGCGTCGGGGTGCCCATGGGATGGGGTGGGCAACCTCTTGGAGCTTGCCGAGGGGTGCCGGGCATGTTGGACGCCCCGGCCACGGCGTTTTTTCTGGGCAGGGGGTTGTGGTTGAGGTCGGGGACCAAACCCGGGGCCGTTCCCCAGAGGTGCTGTTGCTGCTGCACGGGGCCCGAGGTTGGGCCGGTGGCCGAGGTGATAGTGCTGGTGCTTGCTGGCAAGCATCCACTTGTTGCGCACATCAGGTGCCTTTTTTTTTTTAAACCATGCTTGATGAGTGTTGATGTTGGGCTTTGGATCTGTGGGATGAAGAGAAAGAAGAGACTGTTACGTTGACGACAACGAAGCCTTTTTGCACCGCTCTCTCTCTCTCTCTCTCTCTCTCTCTCTCTCTCTCTCTCTCTCTCTCTCTCTCTCTCTCTCTCTCTCTCTCTCTGACACATACACACACACACGTGATTCCCAACCATACGACCCCATACTCTACGACTTTCACCCTACCCCCCCCCCCCCCACCCCCTACCCTGCTGGCTGCACTGTCCATCACCACCTCTTGTCTTCCATGTCCTTTAAGACCACAGTCTCTGCAGCGCTCTCCTCAGCCACTTTTGTTGTCGGGAAAACAGTGAGCGAGCAACCGAAGGTTTCACCCTGCCAGCGCTGTGGTCAGGGCGACGAGGCGTCTGCACCACGCCATTGGAGCTGTTGCGTCCCTTCCCTTTTCTTAAAGCTTCACGCAGTTACAGCACAATCTTGTGCACCGGTGTAGAGTGCCAATATGAAGGATGACGCCGCTGGGCCCGATTCAGCCTGGAGAAGAGACTGACCCGGGCCTGCATGTTCATGCTGGCTTGCAACCAGCACGGTGGTTAGGGTGACAGGGCGTCTGCACCACGCCATTGGAGATTTTGCGTCCCTCCCCTTTTCTTGAAGCTTCACGCGTCACGTGGTTACAGCACAGTTCTGTGCATGGGGTCCTGGTCTAGTGTGCCCACCACGGAGGATGACGCTGCTGGGCCTGATTCAGCCTGGGCAAAAGAACGACCTGGGCTTGCGCATTCACGCCGGTTTGCCACCACCCTGTCCACCAGAGACGTTGGCGTCAGGTGCCCATGGGGTGGATGGGCAACCTCTTGGAGCCTGCCGAGGGGTGCCAGGCATGTTGGATGCCCTGGCCACGGCGTTGTTCTGTGCTGGGGGTTGTGGTTGAGGTCGTGGACCAAACCTGGGGCCATTCCCAGAGGTGCTGCTGCTGCTGCATGTGGGCCCAAGGTTAGGCCGGTGGCCTAGGTGGTGGTGCTTGTGCTTGTTGGCAAGCATCCACTCGTTGCGTACGTGCGGTTGCACTTCTGGTTAAAACCATGCTTGATGAGTGTTGATGTTGGGCTTTGGATCTGTGGATGAAGAGAAAGAAGAGACTTCCGTTGATGACAACGAAGCCTATTTGCACAGCTAGCTCTCTCTCTCTCACACACCTCTCTCTCTCTCTCTCTCTCTCTCTCTCTCCTCTCTCTCTCTCTCTCTCTCTCTCTCTCTCTCTCTCTCTCTCTCTCTCTCTCTACTGACACACAAACACGCACACACACACGCACACACCTGATTTGCAACCACACGACCCCATACTCTACCACTTTCACCCTACCCCCACCCCTTACCCCTGCTGCACTGTTCATCACCACCACCACTGTCTTCCATGACCTTAAAGACCACAGTCTCTGCAGCGCTCTCTTCAGCCACTTTTGTTGTCGGGAAAACGGTGAGCGAGCAGCCGAAGGTTTCGCCCTGCCAGCACGGTGGTCAGGGCGACAAGGCGTCTGCACCACGCCATTGGAGCTTTTGCATCCCTCCCCTTTACTTGAAGCTTCATGCATCACGTGGTTACAGCACAGTCCTGTGCATGGGGTCCTGGTCTAGTGTGTCCACCATGGAGGATGACGACGCTGGGCCCAATTCAGTCTGGGCAAAAGAACAACCTGGGCTCACACATTCACGCTGGTTTGCCGCCGCCGCCCTGTCCGCCAGAGACATTGGCATCGGGGTGCCCATGGGGTGGATGGGCAACCTCTTGGAGCTTGCCGAGGGGTGCCGGGCATGTTGGACGCCCCAGCCACAGCGTTGTTCTGGGCTGGGGGTTGTGGTTGAGGTCGTGGACCAAACCTGGGGCCATTCCCCAGAGGTTCTTCTGCTGCTGCATGTGGGGCCCGAGGTTGGGCCGGTGGCCTAGGTGGTGGTGCTTGTGCTTGTTGGCAAGCATCCACTCGTTGCGTACGTGCGGTTGCACTTCTGGTTAAAACCATGCTTGATGAGTGTTGATGTTGGGCTTTGGATCTGTGGGATGAAGAGAAAGAAGAGACTGTTACGATGACGGCAACGAAGCCTATTTGCACAGAGCTCTCTCTCGCTCTCTCTCTCTCTCTCTCTCTCTCTCTCTCTCTGACACATAGACACACACATGATTCACAACCGCATGGACCCCATACTCTACCACTTTCACCCTACCCCACCCCCACCCCTACCCTACTGCACTGTCCATCACCACCTCTTGTCTTCCATGTCCTTTAAGATCACAGTCTCTGCAGCGCTCTCCTCAGCCACTTTTGTTGTCGGGAAAACAGTTAGCGAGCAACCGAAGGTTTCGCCCTGCCAGCGCTGTGGTCAGGGCAACAAGGTGTCTGCACCACACCATTGGAGCTGTTGCGTCATCCCCTTTTCTTGAAGCTTCACGCAGTTACAGCACAATCTTGTGCACCGGTGTAGAGTGCCAATACAGAAGATGACGCCGCTGGGCCCGATTGAGCCTGGGCAAGAGGACGACCCAGCCCCGAATGTTCATGCTGGCTTGCCACCGCCCTGTCCGCCAGAGACATTGGCGTTGGGGTGGTGCCATGGGGTGGGGTGGGCAACCTCTTGCAGTTCTGGGCTGGGGTTTGTGGTTGGGGTCGTGGACCAAGCCTGGGGCCGTTCCCCAGAGGTGCTGCTGCACGTGGGGGCCGAGGTGGCGGTGCTGTGCTTGTTGGCAAGCATCCGCTCGTTGCGCACATGGGGTTGCGCTTCTGGTTAAAACCATGCTTGATGAGTGTTGATGTTGGGCTTTGGATCTGTGGGATGAAGAGAAATAAGAGACTGTTACATTGACGACAGTGAAGCCTATTTGCACAGCTCTCTCTCTCTCTCTCTCTCTCTCTCTCTCTCTCTCTCTCTCTCTCTCTCTCTCTTACACGCGCGCACGCACGCACACACACACACACACACATGATTCACAACCTCATACTCTACCACTTTCACCCGACACCCCCCCCCCCCCCCTCTCTCCTAACCCTACCCTATCCTACTGCACTGTCCATCACCACCACTTTGTCTTCCATGTCCTTTAAGACCACAGTCTCTGCAGCGCTCTCCTTAGCCACTTTTGTTGTCAGGGAAAACCGTGAGCAAGCAACCGAAGGTTTCGCCCTGCCAGCGCTGTGGTCAGGGTGACAAGGCATCTGAACCGCACCATTGGAGCTTTTGCATCCCTCCCCTTTTCTTGAAGCTTCACGCGTTACATGGTTACAGCACAGTCCTGTGCATGGGGTCCTGGTCTAGTGTGCCCACCACGGAGGATGATGCTGCTGGGCCCAATTCGCCCTGAGCAAAAAAGAACAACCTGGGCTCGCACATTCACGCCAGTTTGCCACCGCACTGTCTGCCAGAGACGTTGGCGTCAGGGTGCCTATGGGGTGGGTGGGCTACCTCTTGGAGCCTGCCGAGGGGTGCCGGGCATGTTGGACGCCCCGGTCACGGCGTTGTTCTGGGCTGGGGGTTGTGGTTGAGGTCGTGGACCAAACCTGGGGCCATTCCCCAGAGGTTCTGCTGCTGCTGCACGGGGGGCCCAAGATCGGGCCGATGGCCAAGGTGGTGGTGCTTGTGCTTGTTGGCAAGCATCCACTCGTTGAGTACGTGCGGTTGCACTTCTGGTTAAAACCATGCTTGATGAGTGTTGATGTTGGGATTTGGATCTGTGGGATGAAGAGAAAGAAGAGACAGTGTTATGCTGACGCCAACAAAGCCTGTTTGCACAGCTCTCTCTCTCTCTCTCTCTCTCTCTCTCTCTCTCTCTCTCTCTCTCTCTCTCTCTCACATTTCCTGAGACAGAAAACATTGCACTGCGATGGTGGATTTCATTCTTATTCAAACTGAATGCTAACTTTTTGAGGTGTCGGATCCTAATGTCAGAAGTCACAGTTTACATCTCATGATTTCCTTAAAATGGGACAGTAATGCCAATTTCTCCCCCCCCCCCCCCCCCCCCCCCCCCCCCTCTGTGAGAACTTTAGTTCACAGCATGACAAAACTGCACGACGACAATCAAAGGTGCCACTGGTAATGACATACGGAAGACCATAGAAAAAATGTCTACAAAACGAATTAATAACTAAGCAGTTACGAGTGGCATTAAAATGTGAATTTAAAATAAGAAAAGAAAAAAGCACAAACCAGCAACAGAAATTTCAGCAACAAAAACAATCTATGCCCATTTCGTTTGCATATCAGTTCATTTATCTTATTTACTTTTTTTTTTTTTTTTTTAAATTAAGCAATACCAGCAACAGAAATTTCAGAAAGAAACAAAAAACAATCCAGGCCCATTTCATTTATACATCAGTTCATTGACCTCTTTACTTTTTTAAAATGATGACAGCCCTGATATGGCCCTTTGCGGTCGGCTGGGCTATAAGCAACATTACCTTACCTTGCCTCTCTTTACTTTTAACTTGTTTGATTGTTTATTGAAAGAAACTGGACTCGGGTCTTTTTTATTTGAGAATTTTCTTGTGTAGTTTCGCTTTCTTCTTCTTCTGGGAGCGTTGTGGTCCGCGAGACCATACATTTTTTTTTTCTTGTTCATTTCTCCAGTACTTGTTGCTGTGTAGATGTGTTCGCTACAGGGTATATATAAGCAAGCTTGGAACATCCGCAGTTTGAAGCGGCAAAACATCAGTTCAGTGGAAATTTTTGTATTTGTTGTAGTTTCCATGATGGAGGTAAGGGAAGCGTTTCTGGATGAACTTGCTCCTTCTCAGATACTGTTAGAACATATTCCTTCAGATGCTTCTGCTTACTCTGCTGAACTTACAGCTCTGGTTCTGGCACTACGGATAATCTCCCAATCTACGAAGAGGGACTTTCTGGTTTTGTCGGATTCACTGTCAGCTTTGGAGGCCATAGCTGGCCGTAACCTTCAGCACCCCAAACTTTTACACTTTTTTGAAACTTTACCAAGTTGAAAGTGGAAGGTTACAACATTCTTCTGGCTTGGGTTCCTGGTCATGTTGGCATTGGAGGGAACGAAGTGGTGGATCGTTTGGCCAAGAATACCATACGAGAGAAACTGTCAAACACACCTATCCCCTGCTCGGATCTGAAACCCAAAATTAACGATTATGTCAGAGACCTCTGGCAGGAGGACTGGAATACACAGACGAATAACAAACTCTTTCAGATCCGTCCAGACCTAAAGGAGTTCCTCTCATCTTCGACTGGCGGTCGTAAAGAAGAAACAGTTCTGCACACCGGCCATTCTTATTTTTTACTCATTCCTACTGTTAAAGAGTGAAGAAGCTCCGTGGTGCATTCCATGTCATGTGCCTCTCACAATGAAACATCTTTTGGAGTGTTGGGACTTGCACGATGTGAGACACAAACATTATACAGCAGATTCCATGAAGGTCCTGTTCAGAGATGTCCCACCTGACGTGATCTTTGGGTTTTTGAGAGAGATTAACATTTTTCATCTGATTTGAGATTTTACGGAAGAAAGATTTTTAACAAAGTTTATGGTGCGTTTCTAGAAGATATTGAGAGATGTGTGAAAGTTTTTTTTTTTTTTTTTTAAATGACTGGCGAGTTGATATTTACGTGGTGACAGCCCTGATGTGGCCCTTTGCGGTTGGCTGGGCTATAAGCAACATTATCTTATCTTATCTGGATGAACTCTTCGGTGACTTAGGAAGTGATGATGAGTAATTTGAGAATTCACACTGGAGGAATGTTTTGAGGCGACAAGAGAAGAGTGCTGAAAAAAGAACATTTGGCTGAACTGATCAATTCTGATGTCTGATTCGGAAGAAGAGGATGATGTTAGTTTCTAGGGTTTTGAGATTTTTAGGCATGGGTGCCAGGTCATGTGGGGATCAGAGGCAACGAAGAGGTGGATCGGCTTTCTAAAGAGGCTGTTCATCTTTGTCCATCTAAACTGCTTGTACCATCTTCAGATCTAAAAGGCAAAATAGCTTCATATGTTAACTCTTTATGGGAAGAGGGGTGGAGCCTCCAAGAAAACAATAAGCTTTGTCAAATACGTCCAGATTTAAAGAACATCTTCCCATGACTGCTGGCGGTCGAAAGGGAGGAACAGTATTGTGTAGATTGAGGACGGGTCATGCCTATGTTACTCATTCGTTTTTTATTAAAGGGAGAAGACCCACCTTTCTGTGTTGCCTGTGATAGTCAGATACCTGTCCAACATATTCTTTTAGACTGCTGGGATTTATACATTAGAAGGAAACTTTACACTGCAGATAATATGAAGATTTTTTTCGTGACGTTACCCCTGACAATATTTTTCACTTTCTAATAGAAGCGAATTTATTTCATGTGTGAATGTGGTGGTGGCAGATTTTCTCTACCCAGTATTGATTTTTGCAGATTACTGTTAGTGATTTCAGTGTGTTGGTTTTTAATCCTAGGGTTAGTTTCCAAGTTTCCAAATGAGCCTCCGTGGACCTTTTTCACACCAGAGATTCGTTTTGATCTTGCAGCTTTTTGCAAAGAGTCCACCAGCTCTCTGGCATACAAGGCATTGTATGCTGAGCTCTGTTCAAAACTCCCATCCTATCAGAAAATTTTCACTGACGGTTCCAAGTCTGAAGATGGAGTGGCCTGTGCAGCCTACTGCCCTGGTGCGCCTTCTCAAATACTGTTAGAACATATTCCTTCAGATGCTTCTGCTTACTCTGCTGAACTTACAGCTCTGGTTCTGGCACTACGGATAATCTCCCAATCTACGAAGTGGGACTTTCTGGTTTTGTCGGATTCACTGTCAGTGTGAAAGTTTTTTGTTGTTTTTTTTCCAAATGACTGGTGAGTTGATTTTAATGTGGTGACAGCCCTGATGTGGCCCTTTGCGGTCGGCTGGGCTATAAGCAACATTATCTTATCTTATCCTAGGGTTAGTTCTTTTAATCTTTTTTTAATGGGTTGGGTAAGGTTTTGCTTTTAATCCTTTTTTAATATGTAAACGTGGTAGATTGAAACATGGTGACAGTCCTGAGATAACCTTTGTTTTTGACAGGACAATAGTTTTAATCTTAATCTTAAACGAACTCTTTCAGATCTGTCCAAACCTTAATGAGTTCCTCTCATCTCTACGTCTGGTGGTAGTAAAGAAGAAACAGTTCTGTGCCGTTTTAACACGGGCCCATTCGTATTTTACCCATCCTATCTTTTAAAGAGGGAAGAAACTCCATGGTGCATTCCATGTCATGTTCCACCCACAGTGAAGCATATTGTTTTAGATTGTTGGGACTTGCACGATGTGAGACATAAACACTTTACAGCATAGTCCACGAAAACCCTGTTCAGAGATGTCCCACCTGACGTGATCGAGTTTTTGAGAGAGATTAACATTTTCATCTGATTTAAGACTTTACGGAAGAAAGATTTTAACGACGTTTCTGGTGTTTTTAGAAGATGTAATTTAAAGAGATGTGTGAAAGGTTTTTTTTGTTTAAGATGACTTGTGAGTTGATTTTAACGTGGTGACAGCCCTGATATGGCCCTTTGAGGTCGACTGGGCTATAAGCAACATTACCTTGCGCGATGTGAGACATAAACACTTTACAGCCAAGTCCATGGAAACCCTGTTCAGAGATGTCCCACTGACGTGATCTTTGTTTCTGAAAGAGATTAACATTGTTCATTTGATTTAAGATTTCTGGTGTGTTTTAATAGATGTATTTGAAAGAGATATATGTGTGAAAGGTTTGGGGGGGGGGGGGGGGGGGGTGACTTGTGAGTTGATTTTAATGTGGTGACAGCCCTGATATGGCCCTTCGTGGTCGGCTGGGCTATAAGCAACATTACCTTACCTTACCTTACCTTACCTTACCTTACCTTACCTTACCATGCAGGAGGCAATCATGCAGTAGATGTGCTGTTGTCATACTGCCAGTCTGGCATGGGCATGTGTTGGGACTTGCACGATGTGAGACACCAACATTTTACAGCAGAGTTCATGAAAATCCTGTTCAGAGATGTCCACCTGACGTGATCTTTGGGTTTGTGAGAGAGATTAACATTTTTCATCTGATTTGAGATTGTACAGAAGAAAGATTTTTAATGAAGTTTCTGGTGCGTTTCTAGAAGATATCATTTAAAGAGATGTGTGAAAGTTTTTTTTTTTTTTTTTTTTTTTTTTTTTAAATGACTGGTGAGTTGATTTTAACGCGGTGATAGCCCTGATGTGGCCCTTTGCGGTCGGCTGGGCTATAAGCAACATTATCTTATCTTATCTTTTTTACTCGTGAGTTGATTTTAACATGGTGACAGCCCTAATGTGGCCCTTAGCAGTCGGCTGGGCTATAGGCAACATTACCTTACCTTTCCTTACCCCTGCTGTATGGCTTTAATGATTGTCTTGGCTTCCTTGAGGGTTGTGGACCTGTCTTCCTGTTTCTTTGTTGCTCCCTCTTTAGCCAGAGTGTCTGCAACCTCGTTGCCAAGTACATTGCAGTGCGAAGGGATCCACTGTAGAATGACTGTGCTGGCTCTGCAAAGGGAGATAATGGTCTCTGGCAATCTGTGGGGCCTGCAAGACAGACAGAGCATCTGAAAGAAAGACAGTGTTGCTGGAGGTATGAGGGCTGTGCTCGATATGGGGTGCTCCTGTTTGTATGGCAACTGCCTCGGCCTTGAAATTGGAATAAAGGCCGGTTACAAGTGAGATCCTTTCTTCTCTCCCTCCTGGATACTTATCGGATCTGAGATTTTACAGTGGAAAGATTTTTAACAAAGTTTTGGATGAGTTTTTAGACGATGTCTTTTAAAGAATTGTGTGAATGAATGACCTGTGAGTTGATTTTAACGTGGTGACAGCCCTGATATGGCCCTTTGTGGTCGGCTGGGCTATAAGCAACATTATCTTATCTGATCTTATCCTGGACACTTGATGTAGATTCCAGCACCACCGTTCCTCACTGCCTGTTCAGCAGATCCATCTGTATATACATGGGCCCAGCTGTCTTGAGGATAGCAGTTCTTGATGTGTTCCATGGTGTGGGACTTCTTCTCAGCGCTGCTTTGTGAGTCTTTTTGCCAATGCCAGGGATACTGCACTGCGTGAGGGGTTGACTATCCTCCTTTCATGTCAGGTTCTCAAGGAACTGTGGGATCTCTGGGTTCATGATCCAAGATGTCTTCCTATCTTCTTTCAAGGATCCTCGACTGGTGGATAAAACCTTTTTCGGCCTTCCTTTTCTTGGCTGTGACATCCTGTCCTTCATTGGGTGTCCTGGGAGTCTTTATCACTGTAGAGCTCTTGCAAAGGGAAGCCATTCTGTCCATAAGAGCACCTGTCGGTGATGTTGACATTGAGGAGGGCCCTCCAAAGTAAGTCTGAATTCTGATAATGATGGTAGTGACAATAAAATTATTTAATAAGAAAATAACAATAATAGTATGGTTAAGTGCTCTCTTAAGTATCACAGACTGTTTATGTTATGTGTCAGAGCTATTGGCATAAAAATAAATGTGATCAAGCACAGTGTGTAGATTTATCAAAGGGTGGTTGCTATATTTTTCTGTGTTTGTTTCAGGTACATTGTCCTCACTACCAGTGGTGGGATCATGGACCATGAAGAGGCAAGGCGAAAACACTTGGGAGGGAAAATCCTTGGGCTACTTCTTCTGAGTGAAAATGACAGTGAAATAAAAAAAAAAATGTTCCAGTATATACTGAATGGTATTTCATTTGTGTGGGAATCTCTCTCTCTCTCTCTCTCTCTCTCTCTCTCTCTCTCTCTCTCTCTCTTTCTGTCTTTCTCAGGCAAGCTCAGCACTTTTTTGGTGGTGGAGAATTATAGATGTGAGACAGAGGAGTAATTACTTGAGCAGTTCAAGGGGCTACAGTACACATCCACACGCTCAACAGTGTGCCACATGTTTTGGTGTTCAAGCATCATTTTTATCATGCATTTATAACGTGAAATGGATTTTAGACTAGTCAAATGTTTTCCCTCTACCTTTTGAAACACGTTCTGAAAAAAAAAAAAAGAAAGAGAAGAAAAAAGATGTATTGCACTCATTCAGCTTATGCTGCCATCACACAAAGAAGTGATACAAGACGATGCGTCATTCACAATCATACACATGCTAGCCAACACAGGGAGGTTTCTTGTGCCAAGTGCTCCACCACATGGGAGCATAATTTGATTATACTAGGAGTAGATGAACAGTCAGAGGAGATTTGCTGCAAGTATTAATAGAATAGTCATTACAAAAATGACCACATTTTCCAGATGGTTCTTAGTCCATGGTTTCTGGACGCACACAAGATGAAGGGAAAAAGTTTCGAGTGACAAGGCCAAGAAATATATCAATTTTTTTTTGTAAAGCAGTTGTATTTTTCTTGGTTTGGTGGTATTTGTGTAGGAGACTGTTCACAGGTGAAAAAACCCATGTCGCACCGAGTTACTATGTATGTTTTAAAGCTGTTCCAACTCTTCTCTTGTGGTCGGTCGGATGTGTTCGAACAAACCAGAGGTGATGTGACAAATCGTGGTTCAAATCAAGCACAAGCTCACCTTAATGAATGAGTAATGAGTAAATCGAGACACAGAAGCTATTTCCTTTCATGCTCTGCTTTATACTAGCAAAATGGTTTGGTGTGGCTTTCATGTTGAGGGTCACAAGAGAAGAAAGTTTAGAGTGGGGCAAGTTTACTGTGAATTGCTGACTCGCATGGCAACTGTTCAACTGTAACTACACAACTGGGTTCTCTTACTTGCTTGTGAAGAGGATGGCTGTATTGCAGGGTATTTTCATCCACGCTTTTGATAAAATCAGTCTTTATTTTCGAAGTTCAGTAATGGCAGTTAAAACAAGGTGAAATGAAACTGTGATATGCTAAAGGAATTTATGACATTAATTTCATTGGATAAAGTTCATGCAGGAAAAGGGATTTGGTAAAAGAAGTAACGTCTAAGTGTGCAACTGACAACTTGTAGGGCATGTCCCAGTTACACGAGTCACAAATACTGTACAGTCTATCCCAATAGGATGTGTTTATGAAATTATCAACAATTACTTTAATCCCATTTATCAGGTAAAGACATGATTCAGAAGTGCAGCCAAGTTAACTTAAATACCCATTACAAGCTGTTGCGGCCAGGATTACTTTCAATAAAACAATAATTGACTGTCCAATTTATTGTCCTTCTTGTACAATATCCAAGCAACAAGTCATTGATCTAATAGATCAGCTTCCGCGTCCTTTTTTCATTTTGGGAGACTTCAACGGGCATTCCCCCCTTTGGGGTAGTTAACACTCCTCACCTCGGGGTCTCATGCTGAAAGAGGTCTTTAATGAACTGGACTTTTGTTGTCTAAATGACAAATCAATCACCAACATACATGCATTCTTCAAATGGTACCCTTTCGTGTTTGGATTTGTCAGTGTGTGATCCTTCATTAGTTCTAGACTATGATTGGTCAGTTCACGATGATCTGCACGGGAGCGACCACTTCCCTGTAATACTATCACCAATTTTGAAGGAACCTGTTTCCTTTCCTCGGTATTTTTTGCTTTAAAAGGGCTAATTGGGATTTCTTTCGTTCAGCCATAACTGATAAGCTAGATGCTGAAATCGTTTTCCGATCAGAAGACCCAGCGGAGTCCTTTACAAATATTTTGTTGTCATGTGCGAGAGATACCATCCCACTCACAAAACCAGGTCCGCAACTACCTGGTACGCCATGGTACAACCAGGATTATAAGAATGCTTGCAACGTTCGCAAGAGGGCCCAAAGTTTAGTCTTTCAGCATCCTGTGGCCCCGAATGTTCAATCTTATCAGAGGAAAAAAGCAAAGGCGAGGTTGGTTTGTAGAGGAAGTAGACGAGTATCTTGGAGAAAATTCTGCTCTTCGCTCTTCGCTTACATCAAACATTTCCAAGAAAAAAATCTGGAGAGTTGTTAAAAAAAAAAAAAAATAGGGGCAAGAACAGCTGCCCTTCAATCCACCATTTAAAACTTGATGATACACTCATCACTGACAAACAAGCTGTGGCTAACTTGCTAGCTTCCACCATAGAAACCAACTCTTATTCTAGTCAAAAATCTGCCGCGTTTTTTTATAGATCAAAACGCAAGCAGAAAAAAAAGAAGCTTGACTTTACCTCACCCAATCAAGAAGACTACAACTTGCCCTTTAATCTAAATGAACTGAAGTCTGTCTTGAAGGCGTGTCACGATTCTGCTCCTGGTCTTGATGAAATAGATTATCAACTCTTAAGACACCTTCCGGACTCAGGTCTGAACATTCTGCTTCAAGTTTATAATTATGTCTGGACGTCTGGGTCTTTACCAGCTTCATGGAAAAGGGCCGTAATTGTTTCCATTCCGAAGCCAGGGGAGGATCATTCAAACCCAACCAACTATCGTCCAATAGCCTTAACAAGTTGTGTTTGTAAGGTGATGGTAAATGGTAGGCTCATGTGGAAATTGGAAACTGATGAGCTTTTAGCCATGGAACAGTGTGGTTTTAGAAAGCATCACTCTACCATGGACCATTTAATCAGATTGGTAACCACCATTCGAAACTCTGTTTTAGAGAAAAAGCATGTTGTTGCCATTTTTTTTCGACATAGAGAAGGCCTATGACACGACGTGAAAGTATGGAATCCTGTCAGACCTCCATCGGATGGGTTTCTGTGGCCATCTTCCAGTGTTCATAGAACAGTTTTGGGCAGACAGATCCTTCCAGGTCCGTGTGGGGACAACAACATCAGAAATTCATGAGCAGGAAATGGGGGTGTTCCACAGGGTAGTATCCTTTCCCCAGCCCTGTTTTTGTAAAAATAAACGAAATTGTCAATTTTGTCAACCAAGGTTCAGACTGCTCTCTTTTTGTTGATGATTTTGCCCTTTATGCATCTGGGAAATCATTTGCTGGTGGTGTACAGCGCCAACTCCAGTTGTGTGTTTATAAAATTCAACAGTGGGCAGTCGAAAATGGGTTCAAGTTTTCATCAGTTAAAACAGAGTGCATCCACTTTCACAATTTCAGACAAATTTTTCCACCACCAGAAATTTTCATAGATAAGGCTAAAATTCCTGCTGTCACAGAAGCCAAATTTTTGGGTGTTACCTTTGACCAAAAGTTAAATTTTAAAGCCCATATTCAGAACTTGAAAACACATCGTGCCTCAGAGCCATGAATATCCTCCGTGTAGTGGCTCATACGGATTGGGGTGCAGACAAACACACACTTCTCCATCTTTACAGGGCGTTAGTTCGATCCAAGTTGGACTACGGCAGCATCATTTACGGCACCGCTAGAGCCTCGTATCTAAAAATCCTAGACCAGTTCACCATCAGGGTCTTCGTCTCTGTCTTGGAGCATTCCGCACCACCCCTGTGTACAGCCTGTACGCAGAGGCAGGTGAACCCTCACTGTCCAACCGCAGGCTGAAACTGTCTTTGAATTATTACATCAGACTGCTCTCGGAACCGGAGAACCCAGCCTATGACCCTCGGTTTCAAAGCAAAATTTGAAAACAACCCTAACTGTATTCCACCGTTTGGTCTTCGTATGCAGCCTCACGCGCGGAATGCAGGTCTAGACCTAGGAGTTGTGTCCGATTTTTCTAAGTTTCCAGATCAACCTCCGTGGACCTTTTTCACACCAGAGATTCGTTTTGATCTTGCAGCTTTTCGCAAAGAATGTACCAGCTCTCTGGCATACAAGGCATTGTATGCTGACCTTTGTTCAGAATTCCCATCCTATCAGAAAATTTTCACTGACGGTTCCAAGTCTGAAGATGGAGTGGCCTGTGCAGCCTATTGCCCTGGTGCTCCTCAAATACGGTTGGAACATATTCATTCAGATGCTTCTGCTTACTCTGCTGAAATTACAGCTCTGGTTCTGGCACTGAGGATAATCTCACAGTCTACGAAGAGGGACTTTCACAATTTTCGTCAATTTTTTGCTGATCCTGAAATTCTTCTGGATAAGTCCACCATTCCAGCTGTCAAGGAAGCTAAAAATTGGGGGTTATTTTTGATAAAAAAAAAACTGAACTTTCTCAGCCATATTAAAAACCTCAAAACTTCTTGCCAGAAAGCTCTGAATATTCTGCGGTCGTAGCACATACTGACTGGGGGGCGCTGATAAGAAAACTTTGCTGCACCTCTACAGAGCCCTGGTCCGTTCCAAACTGGACTATGGTTGTGCTGTGTACGGCTCTGCAAGACCGTCTTACCTCAAACTCTTAGACCCTATCCACCATCAAGGGCTTCGTCTATGTCTTGGAGCATTCCCGCACCACCCCTGTGTACAGCCTGTACGCAGAGGCAGGTGAACCCTCACTGTCCAACCGCAGGTTGAAACTATCTTTGAACTACTATATCAGACTGTTCTCTGAACCAGAAAACCCTGCCTATGACTGTGTCTTTGACCCTCAGTTCAAAAACAAATTCGAAAACAACCCTACCTGTATTCCGTCGTTTGGCCTTCGTATGCAGCCTCACGCACGGAATGCAGGTCTAGACCTAGGAGTTGTATCTGATTTTTCCAAGTTTCCAGATGAGCCTCCGTGGACCTTTTTCACACCAGACATTCGTTTTGATCTTGCAGCTTTTCGCAAAGAGTCCACCAGCTCTCTGGCATACAAGGCGTTGTATGCTGAGCTGAGTTCAAAACTCCCATCCTATCAGAAAATTTTCACTGACGGTTCCAAGTCTGAAGATGGAGTGGCCTGTGCAGCCTACTGCCCTGGTGCTCCTTCTCAAATACTGTTAGAACATATTCCTTCAGACGCTTCTGCCTACTCTGCTGAACTTACAGCTCTGGTTCTGGCACTAAGAATAATCTCACAGTCTCCAAAGAGGGACTTTCTGGTTTTGTCGGATTCGCTGTCGGCTTTGGAGGCCATATCTGGCCGCAACCTTCAGCACCCCGAACTTTTACACTTTTTTGACCTTTTACCAAGTTGACAGCGGAGGGGTTAAAACATTCTTCTGGCTTGGGTTCCTGTCATGTTGGCATCGGAGGGAATGAAATGTGGATCGTTTGGCCAAGAATGCTGTACGAGAGAAACTGTCAAACACACCTATCCCCTGCTCGGATCTGAAACCCAAAATTAACGATTATGTAAAAGACCTCTGGCAGGAGGATTGGAATACACAGACGGATAACAAACTCTTTCAGATCCGTCCATACCTAAAGGAGTTCCTCTCATCTTCGTCTGGTGGTCGTAAAGAAGAAACAGTTCTGTGCCGGCTGCACACCGGCCATTCGTATTTTACCCCATTCCTACCTTTTAAAGAGTGAAGAAGCTCCTTGGTGTGCATTCCGTGTCATGTGCCACTCACAATGAAACATATTCTTTTAGAGTGTTTGGGACTTGCACGATGTGAGACACACAAGCATTTTACAGCAGATTCCATGAAAACCTTGTTCAGAGATGTCCCGCCTGACGCGATCTTTGAGTTCTTGAAAGAGGTTAACATTTTTCATCGGATCTGAGATTTTACAGTGGAAAGATTTTTAACAAAGTTTGGATGAGATTTTAGATGATGTCTTTTACAGAATTGTGTGGATGAATGACCTGTGAGTTGATTTTAACGTGGTGACAGCCCTGATATGGCCCTTTGCGGTCGGCTGGGCTATAAGCAACATTATCTTATCTTATCTTATCTTCCGTGTCATGTGCCACTTACAATGAAACATATTCTTTTAGAGTGTTGGGACTTGCACGATGTGAGACACAAACATTTTACAGCAGATTCCATGAAAACCTTGTTCAGAGATGTCCCGCCTGACGTGATCTTTGAGTTCTTGAAAGAGGTTAACATTTTTTCATCGGATCTGAGATTTTACAGTGGAAAGATTTTTAACGAAGTTTTGGATGAGATTTTAGACGATGTCTTTTACAGAATTGTGTGGATGAATGACCTGTGAGTTGATTTTAACGTGGTGACAGCCCTGATATGGCCCCTTTGCGGTCGGCTGGGCTATAAGCAACATTATCTTATCTTATCTTACGAAGAGGGACTTTCTGGTTTTGTCGGATTCACTGTCAGCTTGGAGGCCATAGCTGGCCGCAACCTTCAGCATCCAGAACTTTTACACTTTTTTTAACTTTTTACCAAGTTGAAAGTTGAGGGTTACAACATTATTCTGTCTTGGATTCCCTGTCATGTTGGCATTGGAGGGAACGAAATGGTTGATCGTTTGGCCAACAATGCCACAAGAGAGAATCTTGTCAAAAACACACCTATCCCCTGCTCAGATCTGAAACCCAAAATTAACGATTATGTCAGAGACCTCTGGCAGGATTCGAATACACAGACGAAATAACAAACTCTTTCAGATCCGTCCAAACCTAAAGGAGTTCCTCTCATCTTCGTCTGGTGGTCGTAAAGAAGAAACAGTTCTGCCGGCTGCACACCGGCCATTCGTATTTTACCCTTTCTTACCTTTTAAAGGGTGAAGAAGCTTCATGGTGCATTCCATGTCATGTTCCACTCACAATGAAACATTCTTTTAGAGCGTTGGGACTTGCACGATGTGAGACACACAAACATTTTACAGCAGATTCAATGAAAACCTTGTTCAGAGACGTTCCGCCTGACACGATCTTTGAGTGTTCTTGAAAGAGAATAACATTTTTCATAGGATCTGAGATTTTACAGTGGAAAGATTTTTAACAAACTTTTGGATGGGTTTTTGGGTGTATTTTAAAGAATTGTGTGAATGACTGATTTGTGAGTTGTTTTTAACGTGGTGACGGCCCTGGTGTGGCCCTTTGCGGTCGGCTGGGCTGTGGGCAACATTGTCTTATCTTATTTCAACGTGTTTGGTTTTTAATCCTAGGATTGGTTCCTTTAATCTGTTTTTAATGGGTTGGGTGAGGTTTTGCTTTTAATCTTTTTTTTTTTTAACATATATACGTGGTATACGTGTTAGTTTGGAACGTTGTGACGGTCCGGGGATAACCTCTGCTGTTGACGGGACTATATTTTAATCTTAATCTTAATCTGATCCAGAAGTGCTACAGAATAGGTGAAAACTTTATGGCAAAGCATGTTTAAGTCAAATGGGAGAAAGTGGAGCTGATTGAATCAGTTGATGTCCAGATCCAGTTATAAGGAAATATTGCTAACTGGGATGCAATTTAAATATGCCAGACAATATCTCACAAAGTGTTCATACTACAGTGTTCAGAGGTTAGAGTTAAATAGGTGAATAAATACATGATTTATGAAGGTCTCATGAGTGAGACATAGCAGATGCCTTGTATATGAAAAAAAACTTGGACCTATGGTACCTAGGTAGCAATAGTCTAGATCACCAGCGCCATTTATTTGTGTGTGCACACATAATTGCAATATTCAGCTTTTTCAAAGTATTTGTAATGATATACTCTGTATGAAACGCCTTATTATCAACACTCATTTACACAAAGGGCTGCCTACTTGGGTAGTGCCGACTGAAGAGCTGCCAGGTGGCGCTTTATTCAGTCGTTTCCCATGTCATCCAGCCCATATTGTTCATTGTCGTTCACTCAAATTTCCTTACTTACTTCATTCTTTCCATTTCTCACGCAGGGTGCGCGCTGTGTGTAACGTGCCCGGCATACATGCCTACCCCTACGGAACTTCCGTATTTTCTACGGCAATTAACAAAAAAACGAAGTAGCTACGGCAATTCCGGAAGTTTTCGTTACGGTTAAAAAGATTTTTCAACAAAATTTACTTGAAATGATCGCGTGTTGAAGCAGACGATGCTTTTGAAAGCAGAAGCAGAACACCGAATGGGTAAAAGGGGACGTAAAGCCCTGTCTTCATCAAGCAGACGAATAGCCACGGCTTCTGCTATAGAAGGACGTTAAACTCAGTTATTCAAGCAAACGATGCTTTTGAAAGCGGAAGTACTAAACCGAATATCGCAAGTAATTGAAGTTTTGAGAAACATGGCGTGTGTTATACAAAGAGAAAGCGAATGGATGTGCCAACTGGTGATGCCGATGAACCTGCATCATCAAAAAGCGTCAGCCGTCACAGAAGTTCCTGGGACAAATACAGTGGCAAATTTCCCTTCATTGTGAAATTGGACTCTGACGATTCAAAAGCAAAGGGCGTGATTTGTGACAGCGCATTTTCTGTAATTAAAACATGGCGGTAAAGTTTTGTCTTATTCTATGCATAGGTTGAGCTGATTATGACACCCTGACCAACTCTTTCCACAAACTGTTTCGAAAGAAAAAAAAAAGAATGCTACTGATTTTGAGTCCGTGCTACTGAAATTTGAAATCAGTGCTAGGGTGGGAATCAAGAGAGATGAATTCAAATTTCAGTAGCACGGTGTCATCCATACCAACAGCCAAACTGACCTACTCTTCCCGAAAGTTGGTGATGGGATTTTACGTGTGTGCAAGATATTATGCATGCGTTCACACACGCAACATCAGTTTGTAGTCTCAT
Organism: Conus betulinus; assembly: GCA_016801955.1. Classification (NCBI taxonomy): domain Eukaryota; kingdom Metazoa; phylum Mollusca; class Gastropoda; order Neogastropoda; family Conidae; genus Conus; species Conus betulinus. Next base: position 138,792 of record JADBJO010005859.1, read on the forward strand.
TCGAAGGACTGTGTGGGAAATGGAGTCAGAACCAATGTTAACTCCAAGAGGAAAATTCCCCTGTACCGAGACGTCCCAGGGGAGATTCGAACCTGCAACCCTGGGATCATCAAGATTACGAGTCCGGCGCTCTACCAACTAAGCTATTCCGGCTCCCCAGATATGTTGGAGGAATGACCGCCAATCTCTTTGGTGAGGAGGAGTTGTTGACTTTTTCCACAGTTTGTGCCAGGCCTGTTGGTCCTTTCGCCAAAATGTAATTTTTACACTACAAATATTTTTTTTCTTCCTAAACATGTTTGGTCTGGTCTCATATACTTCAATACTCTTGTGTAAAATTATATGAGAACATACGAAATAACCCCCACCCAATAAAAAAAAAAAAAAAAAGAGGCGGCTGCATATATTCAGCATGCCCTCGTCTTTAGTTCACCTATGAGCATACGCACACAGACTCTGTTCAGGTATTGTTTTGAACCTTATTAGATGAGCGCTCATTTCTTCCTCCTATTGATGATATGTGCGCAAACCACATGCCAAAGTCAGAATTTTGCACTAAAACACTATATAATCCATGTTAGCTTTTTAAAGCCTACCATAAATTTGAAATGCTTCAGCTTATTCTGCTGAACTTACAGCACTGGTTCTGGCACTGAGGATAATCTCAATCTAAGAAGAGGGACTTTCTGGTTCTGTCAGATTCACTGTCATGTTTGGAGGCCATAGCTGGCCGCAACCTTCAGCATCCAGAACTTTTACACTTTTTAGAACTTTATACCAAGTTGAAAGTGGAGGGTTACAACATTATTCTGGCTTGGGTTCCTGGTCATGTTGGCATCGGAGGGAACGAAATGGTTGATCGTTTGGCCAAGAATGCCACAAGAGAGAAACTGTCCAACATATACATCCCCTGCTCAGATCTGAAACCAAAAATTAACGATTATGTCAAAGACCTCTGGCAGGAGGATTGGAATATACAGACGGATAACAAACTTTTTTCAGATCCGTCCAAACCTTAATGAGTTCCTCTCATCTGCGTCTGGTGGCCGCAAAGAAGAAACAGTTCTGTGCCGGCTGCACACCGGCCATTCCTATTTTACCCATTCATACCTTTTTAAGAGTGAAGAAGCTCCGTGGTGCATTCCATGTCATGTACCACTCACAATGAAACATATCTTTTAGAGTGTTGGGACTTGCACGATGTGAGACGCAAACATTTTACAGCAGAGTCCATGAAAATCCTGTTCAGAGATGTCCCACCTGGCGTGATCTTTGGGGTTTTTTTTTAGAAAGATTAACATTT